>QUSF01000074.1:867823-928830 GCA_003676055.1 Chloebia gouldiae | reverse complement strand
GGTGAGGTGAGGTGAGGTGAGGTGAGGTGAGGTGAGGTGAGGTGAGGTGAGGTGAGGTGAGGTGAGGTGAGGTGAGACTTGCATCCCTGGCTCAGGGACTCTGATGTCACTTGATTTCCCATGAGATTGATAAAAATAGGGAATTCTCTATAGTGTCAGACAAGTCAGGTTTTCATCTTACTACTGCTTTACAGGGGGCTGGATATGCATCTTAAATAGGAATGGAAATCTTTGGGCTTTTGCAGCCTCTGAGGGCAGGTGTTTTCAGAAAACACTGGCTCCTTTCAAATCTGCCAAAAATCTATTCACAGCTTGGCTACCAGCACGGCCAGCAAATAGTTTGGGAATTCATGAGCTTGTGAACTGACCCGGACTCTTCAAATGAGTTGCCCAAGGTCTTTGCCAAATGCCTTTGAATAATGGACTTGTCAGAACCAGATGGGGTTGCAAATGGCAGGTTATTAGTGCCCAGTGCCCGTGCCAGGCAGTGCTGCACGTGTGTGCAGGCACGCAGTAAGTGCAGGTCTCGTCCCTGGAGCTAACGGAGGGCTGGGTTGCTGCAGGTAAGACGATCCAATGGGTCTCCTTCAAACCACCTAATTGCATTAACAGGGGAGATACAATCTCAGTCATCCCCCACACTGCTGCTGGACAGTCCAGGCAGGCTGTGAAATGCCCTGCAGGCAGTGGGGACATGGTCAGAGGTTAACGATGGTGTCAACCTTCATAAATCATCCCTAATGAGACCTGGGAAAACGTTGGATTGCAGCTCTGATGCATGGCTTGGCTTCCCTTAACTTTAGGCTTTTTCTGCCATTTGGTTTCCAGGATTATCTGTATGACCCCTTTGTGAGGCTGAAGGCACTGGAGGCTTTCCTGTGTGGCAAGGGGTCCTGGGCTCTACCCCTAGCACCCCTGGCTGATGTGCTGCAGAGTAAATACATTGCTCCCCTTTTGTTTTCCTTAAGGACAAGTTCACATGTCCCTAGGGTGCCAGAAATCTCATGTCCCTAGGGTGCCAGAAATCTCGGGCTGCAGGGTACTTACTGCCCGTGTCCTCCTGTGGAGGAGCAGTGTGCTCCACACTTGCTGATGCTGGGTTTGGGATGCCTCCAAGCAGAACCTGAATCATAAAGTCTGGCTGGTCTAGTGCTGCCTCTGGGCATCATTATAGTCTGACAAAGGGCTGCAGGGACCTCTCTCAAGCTTTCCTCCCAGCCCTTCTCACCTGCATTGTGGGTGATGCATCATGGGGATATCACAAAATCCAAATGCTTTGTCTGTGCAGGAAGCAGGACTCCACATAAGTTGTGCCAGGTAGGAAGATGAAAAGAGGTTATTAATGTCCCCACCAAAGGCTGCCTCCGGGGCTGGCCGTGGTGGGCTGCTCCAGGCTGTGTGTGGTCCCTGCAAAAGCTGCCAGATACCGGCCAGGACACTGGGAGGAGTGAAGCAGGGTACAGTGACTACTCCCTCCAATTTATTATTTATAAAGTACTGTCACAGCCCTGGAAGTGTTGGGACTCTCAGAAAAGCTGTAGGAATGTACTAATTAAAGAACACAATGGGAATGTAAATTGGGAAAGCTCCCCAGGGGAAAGCAGCCCTGGGGGGAGATAATTTGCCAGTCCCTACTCCTCCCCTGCAAACTGGCTGAGACACTGGAGCAATTAAAGAGGAATTTGAGTGTTAATCTGGAATTGTGTTTTGTTTTTGTGTTTTTTTATGTGGTTTTTTTTTTAATTGGTTTATTTTTCTCTTGGGTGACTGTGTTACCAATTCTGTAATCCCAACTTTAACCCTCTGTTCTGCTACAATAGGGGCTTTTTGTGGGATTTTTGCGGGTAGGGGGCGGGGGGGGGGAGGGGCGGTGATAGTGGTGGTCTTTGTTGTTGAAAATAACTTCAGGTGAGTCTGCCAGCAGCAAGGGCAGGACTAACATTAGCCGATCTGGTAAGACAGTCCCTGACTTTGGAATCATGGAATCACAGAATAGCTTTGGTTAGAAAGGATTTTAAGGATTATCTAATTTCAACCCTGCCATGGGCAGGGACACCTTCCACTAGACCATGTTGCTCAGAGTTGCCTCCAGCCTGGCCTTGAAACACTTAAAGAGATGGAACATCAGAAACTTCTACGGACAACCTATTCCAGGAATAAAGTACTGATTGTCAGAGTTGTCTCCTGAAATCCATCCTAAAAATATGGCTTTTTTGGTTGGTGTTTTTTTCCTGCCCATTTCTCTTCTGTGTGGCCTGGCTTACTCATTCTGCTGTTTTCACTTATCTTGCCCTGCTCAGGAAATACAAGTATTTGGTGTCACTTGAGCTGTGGCCAGCAGTGTGGGCTCAGAGTAGTGGCTGTGACTTACTTCTCTTTTCCTGTCAAGTTATTTTATACAGTCCAGGGTGAGAAGACAAATGGAGAGACTGTCACAGATGTGAAGTAAAGACATGCTAAGGCTATGGTGGTCAGCAAGGGGTGGCCATCAGCTCATGTGCTGTTTGGTGTTGGGTTCAGAGGTCAGCTGTCTCCCTGTGTCCAGGCATGCAGTTGAGCAAAGGGTTTGTGTTCTTGGGCTTTGGGTTTTTTTCTTTTCCTTTATCTTTAGCACACACTTCAGTGTGCTGTTTACTGGAGGTCTTCAAAGCTTGTAAAAGAGCTTTGAGAAGAAAAACTGGTGTGATTGTAGCTGGTGTTGTTTGTGATGGCTTAGTGTTGGATCATTTTAAGATGGTGTTCTCAGGCAGGCAGCAAGTAGTGTGTTGCAGGGTCCTCTTCCCTCTCTCATTTTTATCCTTCTGATTAGCTTGAATATTTATTACATTTTATCAATAGGCATTAGTTGCCTGAGATTCTCATCCATTGCTAGCTACTGTTTGCAAGGGTTTGAGAGCTCTCAAAGCTGAGACATCAGAAAACATCATAGATGTAGATTCATGTGATAATGAGAATCCACAGAGCAATAGGATTTTGTCTGCCTGTGGGGGCTGACATACCCTGGATAAGTGAACGCTTTGTGATAGAACAGCATCCCTGGTTGAAAAGCCTGAATTCAGCCTTGCATGAGGGTTGCAGAGCATCCCTCTTTCTCTCAGAGATATTGGGAAGGGAAGCCCCCACCCACACAGCCCACCGCAGCTGGTGATTTCTGCTGCCAGCAGACCAGGCTCCATCCCCAGGGTCAAGTCACAATACCCCATGACCTCCTTGCTGTGGCTGCTCCTTGACAGCCTTATGGCTCTTCATCTCCTCTGCCCACCAGGATCCAACCTGGATCCACCTCTACCCAACCTGGATCGTGTTAGGAAAAGTCACAACGAGCCCCAGAGCCTGGGGAGGGCCCCTCCCTGGCTAGGGCTGGACAAGCTTCTCCCTGACCAGGGCAGGAGGAGACCACTGTGGTCCACATCTCCCACCATGGGCCATATCTGCCACTGGGCAGAAATGGGCCCTGGGGTTTCAGCATTGTTCAGAAGATCTCTGCCAGGATCCAGAGCAATCCCAGCCATTTTCCTCTAAGCCTGCCTGTATTTATTGCCATTTGTTCTGGTTTATTTTTCCAAAAATAAAATTGGTTGAAGTAGTACAAAAGCTGGGGAGGAAACAGGCTGAAGGAGCCTGAGGAAATAAAGATTTAGAGATTGTGTTGCCCCCCACCCCCCCTCTCCCCCCCCCCTCTCAAAAAAACCCTGGCAAAAGGGGAATTTAAAACCCTTCCTCCTTTTTTTTTTTTTTTTTTTTTTTTTTTACTGTAGGGCCTACATATTCAATCTATCACCCACAGTAGGTAGTCTGGTGAGGAAAAACAGCAGAAAAGTAGTATTTTCCCAATTTGAAGGTGGGAAGGGTAGGGCTGGGAACCCATGGTGGAACCAGGAGTATGGCCTGTACCTCTTCGATCACTGTTGTTCTCTTTCTCTTTCTCTTTCTCTTGCTCTTTCTCCCTGCAGCACCAATGATGGTCTTTTAGAGATCATGCTTGGACCTGATGACATTCAAGATTGCATTCAGGTTCCAAAATGGCATTTTCCAATGTGATCTCTGACCAGCTGCTGGGTATCAATTCTCCCCAGAGCTGATGCTGATCACTCTCCCTTCCTCCTTCTCTCACCATCTGAAGTTAGTTTCCTCTGGAAGACAGGGGTCAGGAATACTCGGGTGCTGACGGATCAGTATGTGCTTTCCTGGATCTGGGCCTTGCATTCCTCCTGCCTGTCCAACTGGATGCAGGATCCCTTCAGGGCTTGCAGAACTGGAGAGATGCTGCAGCAGGGCATGAGACCCCAGCAGTGCAGCAAAACCTCTTGCCTGCAGACCCTGCTGCTGCTTTTCTGCTGGCAAAGGATCTCACCCCTATTGTGGGGATAAATTAAAATCAAGGAGCAACTGCTGTGCACTACGCTGGGTCAGGCTGGAGGTGGGTATCGGTGCTCAGTCCTAATCCCAGACAGATCATTTAGCTTTCTGACCTGTGAGACAGCAGCTTCCCACTGGGAAACAGCCCTCGGCTTTGCTTGTCCTGTCTTTGGGCAAGGGAAAAGGTCTCCTGCAAGCGGGCGGTGTGCGATCTGAGTCGGGGTGCAAGGTAAGTCACCTTCTCTGCGGGGTTGTTTGCACAGCTGCGAGTGGCCGTGCCCGCTCCAAGAACCCCGCAGTCCTTCCCGCCCCAATATCCGGGACAGGCATCCCTCCGCGCTCCGCGCACTTTCGTTTCCGTCGGCGAGCCTGGGGAGCCTCACCCGCGCATCCAAGCCCTCCCTCATCCCGCTGGTGTTCCTGGCCGATGGCACCACGGCGCAGCCAGCTCCATCCAGGCTGCTCAGGAGCTCCGGGGGAAAGCCACCCGTGGGAATGCCGCCTTGGAGTGCACACACGGCCGCTGCCGCCCTGCTCGCCGTGGCTCGCTGGCAGCCACGCTGTCACAGCAGGAGGTTCTCTGCCACCCCAGGGCGCTGACAGCCTCCCTGCGCAGAGCCTCCGCTGTCACCCGGTGCATTGTTGTGTTTCTCACCAGCCCTCCCACTACCCAGCCAAGCCCTTCCCTGCATGCGGATTTTATGGCGGTGCCTACGGGACTCTGACAGCCTGCTGACATCCGTGGGTTGTGGGTTTTTTTCCTTTGCTTGACTGCCTCCATCACCCTGAAAACCCAGCATGACGCTCATCTTCATGCTGTGAGGTTTTCATGGCTTCTCTGTGTTCTTTTCCTGCTTTGCAGAGACCTCCAATCCTGCCCCATTTGTCCCGAGACTCCACAAAGCGGCGAGCCCCGCGCAGACAGCACGCTGGGGCAGCTGTAGCTGGGCAACTACAGGCAGTTTGTTTTCCTGAGGAAGTTACTTTCCAAGATAGCATCTGGTATTTTATGAGGTCTGATAAAGTAAGGTGGTATGTGTGCAAGCAGGAGGTGGTGTTTTTATGCTTGTACATACATGTATTTTAATAGTTTTTTTAAATAGCGGAGTGATTAGATGCTTTCTTAGTCCAAAACTGCATCTCTTGTTCCTGTGGTTTTGCTGAAATTATTACTGGATCCAGAAGGCAAGTTACTTCCCTGAAACAACACAAGGGCAGTGCAAATACTCACGTCTTGGAAGATATACATATTAGCAGTAGTATTCTGCAACGTTGATGCAGAATTATTCTCTAGAAGCATTATTCACAGTGCAAGAGGCTGTCAGCCACAAACGTTATGGAGGAAAACCAAATACTTCTGCACACAGCTTGCTGGCCCATTGAATCTCTTCAGAAAATGCCGAGAGACATAACCTGTTCTTAGGGTCTAGGGCTCAGTTTGCAAATAATTTTCCTGGAATTAAAAAAAAAAAAGAAAAAAAAAAAGAAAAAAAGAAAAGAAAAAAGAGGTTTAATTGTGTGTTTGTGGGCAAAGCCAGAGAGACAAGATATATGCAAGTTTCCAAAGGGGTTCTGGGGTTTCACTGGAGCACAGCAGGTCCTACATGGAAAGAAGACTAGATGGAAACTTGATATAGAGCTACTTCTGCTTGTATTTGTTGCTTTTAAAGCTCTGACTGAAAGAAAGGAAACGAGAAATGGAGGTGCAGCTCTCAGATGTTAGCTTTTGGGGGAATTTCTTGCAATGAAATTGGAAGGAGGATTGGGTGAAAAGCACTGTAGTGATAGAAGAGGAAACTGTGCTATTTGCAGCCCTTTCATTAATGGGTGGTTAATAAGTGATGTGCTAATGGTGTGTGGGGACCGCCCCCCCGCACCGTGTGGGGACTTGTGGCTTTCCACCTGGGAAGTTTTAAAAGTATCTACAGAGCTGTATCATCTCATTTATATTTTAATGCTACCACCTCACCTTTTCCCCTTCCCTTTCTTCCTCTGTGTGCATCCCTTTCACTCCTTCTAGGCTGGCTGCAGTGGAGCAGGAAGGCACCATCCCTCGGGGTTATGTCCCCTGTGGGAAGCCTGGCTGCCAGGGAGGCCAGCATGTAAACTTTCAACAACATTTAACTTCCAGGTCTGGGCTGGAAGTTTGGGCATTTAACTTCCAGGTGCTTTGGGCAGCTGTGAAACCCACAGGATTACAACCACCCGAGCGAGACCTGCCCTGCCCTCCTGTTGGCAGTGTTCAGAGTATCTGTCCCTTTCCTCTGCCTTTACAGAGACATGTCTGGATGTGAGTGTTTAATCCCCTCTCCCGCGGTGACCCCCACGGAGCCCACCCTGCCGACAAAGATAACACCACTGCCGAAGCAACCCCTCGGCACATCCCTGGCTCCGGGATTTGTTTTTCATTTCCTCTTGGTCTCCCCTCTCTCCCACTGTGAGATGTAAGGGTTTGGCAGCAGATCCCATTCACCCTGTTTGCTTTCCTGCAGAGAATAATTTCTTCAGGGTGTTGTGGTAGCAGCGATGGGGGGGCTGAGCTGCAGCCACTGATGTCTTCCTGAAGAAGATGTGAAAAGCAAATCTGTGCTCTGTGACCTAACCTCCTACCTCCTCGCCACACCCCAGGGGACCACCACCAGCTTCTTCAGCTCCTTCCTTGTTGTGCTGTTCTGTACACTTTGTTTTTTCTGGAAAGTTTTTAAGCTATTTCTATAAACTTGTACAGAAAGGGAAGGCAAAAGTCAGCCCTGTGAGACAGAATGACAATAGAGCTGGTATTTCTACTACTTTAAAGCAAGCCATCATCAGATGGAACCAGAGTTTTCTTTGCTATGTCAGAAAAGTATTACCTAGAACGAAAAAAAAAAAAAAATCCCAAACCAAACAAATCTCACCTTCTCAGTGGGATATAGAATTACCACTGATTTAGCATCTACACCCAGGTTTGCTGCTCGGCTAAACCTACACCAGGGTGTCACTGCACTCACTTCCAGTTTGATACCAGCTGTCCTACAGGCATCTGTGAAACAGTGCCCACATGATGACAATGCGATGTCTGATGCAGGCACTGGTTTTCATGAAGATCAGAGCTGCTGGCCAGAGGCAGATGATATTTTCACATGACAAGCTTCTCCTCTTTCTGCTGTAAGAATGGCCATGAAGCCATTCATGTAGAGGGGAAGGATTTTGGGGACAAGAAGCTAGTTGTGTGTTTGTTCATGTTTATAAGGGAGATCGGAGAGGTAAATCCTTTTGATAGATCCTTTTACTTTGGCTCACTAAAAGGCCAAAAAAAAATTGCCCTGAGCTTTGACTGAAAGCCTGGGTGCTGCCTTACCAGGAAAATGCTACTTGCTGTTGTTTGCACTGCTGTGAGATATTTATTCAGTGCCTCCTGCCAGCAAGTGTTTACATCTCTCAGGAGCAGCGTGCCCAGCAGGAACTTGCCTCACATCCCTGTTTCTGGCTGCTGGTGGGGCATCCAGCTGTGTGGGTATGAGGACACTGGGATCAAGGTACTGGGCTGCCTGCAGCTTCATGGAGGACAGCTGATGTGCCAGTAGCTCCTGCTTTAGCTTCTTCTGGAGACTGAGTGCTCTCCCCAGCACCTTTGGGAGATCTTTCCAGGGCTCAATGGAAGCAGGAAGAAGATGTCTGTTCCTGGTTTTGTCCTATGTTTCTGCCTCCACCTTTGCTTGCTCAGCTGCTGTCCTGCTCTCTGCAGAGGGCAACTCTGGTGCCATGAACAAACAGCACCAGGGACTTTCTGCAGCCAATGCATGCTCATGCCTGAGTTCAAAGCCATCTATCCATGAGGGCTTCATAAACCATGCTTCTCCCAGGCACTTTTCTTGCCTTTAGCTGAAGTTTTTCTGGGAAGCAGACACAAACTATTCATGGCAAATTACTGTGAGGTATTTGCTCAGTTCTGGGTGTGCATTGAGGAGGAGCAGGCAGTGCCTTACCATGACCCAGGAGCCCCTGCTCAGTCCTCTGCCCTTGCAGAGCAACAGAGCAGATAAGAGATAGCCGCCTCATGTTGTACACTTTTTTCCCCCTGGCTTCTCATTTGGGATGAGGTGAGCATAAGCAGGGATTAGTTTGTTAAACTGTGACAATTCATCAAACTTCTTGGACTTTTTCTTTGCATTTCCTCTCCAGACACTGATGGTGGCTGAGCTGGTGTGAGGGTGTGTGTGCAGATACTATGGGACAGGGCAGGCAGTGGAAATTTTCGAGATTTTAGTTTCCAGACACCCTTATCTATTTGCAAAGCCTGGCAAGTACCTGCAAGAACTTTTGCATTTTAGCTATTTCTATGTCAAAAAGCCTCTGGAAGTAAAGTTCATTTTCCTTGGCTATTTTTTGCCTTGAAGCAAGACTTTTTTTTTTTTTTTTTTTTTTTTTTATTTTTTTGCTAGGAACTGATGGCTAAGGCTTAGTTAGATGTGTAAAACTTGGTGAAATTAATGGGAGCCATGGCCTGGATCTCCTGCACAGCTCTTAAATCCTCTGACTTGTAAACAAGGAGCCTACTTTGCAGCTGGCTTTCAAAGTCTGCCAGAGGAAAACCCAAAAGGCTGAAGGTAAAACTAGAGGGATGCTCACAGGGAAGGGAGCAATGTCATGTTCCGTGATTAATACCTTGTTAATTACTGCACAAATAGTGGGGTTTTAGCTTGTGGCAGTGAAGTGTCAGGGCTGTGCCTGTGGTTATCACCATCACACCAATCCTTTTTGGCTCCGAAGCTTGTGTAACCCCACAGGTTTTGCAAGGAGACCCCAGCACTCAGGACTTTCTGGGCTCTTGCAGTGGGTTACTGTGCATGGGAATGTGCTGCTGGCTATATTTTTACTAGTGTGAAAAAGTCATCTTGAAAGAGAAATTAATTGCATGCAAAGCTGTGCTACCCCACAGTGAGTTTCACCCTGCACATAGCACAGAAGGGGCAGCTGAAGGTAGACATGTGAGAGCATCTCTTGTGTAGCCACAGAAATCTCATTTGATCCTCAGTGGTGGGAAAGGAAACGAAGCAATAACCCAGGACAGTTTAATAGAGTTTGGGTGAAATACAGTTGTTTTTGTAAGCTGGTCTCTGTGCAGTGAGGGCTCTTTAGCCCATTTGTTGTGCTTGGCTCTGCTCTGGATGTTGGCATCAGCTGCTCTGCAGGTGCACATGTCTTTGGCAGGAAGGAGCTGGGATTTGGGGATTCGCCTTTGTTGCGGGAGGGGGGAGAGCAGGGGGGTGGAGGGGGAAAAAGCAGTGAAATGTTAGTTGTGTCTTTCAAGTGAGTAGGGTACACTGGGGAGGCGGAAGGACACAGCCCAGGGTTCAGTCTTGTTTCAAAGAGTCAGCTGGAGAATGGGGTCCCATCCTGGTGGCTCTTTCTGCTGTTCCTGGGACAGAGCAGGAGTGAATCCTGCAGGTTGTGGGGCTGCAGAATTAGGATGAGGTCAGCTCTGGTGAGCAGTAGTTTGCCCCAGAGACGAGTGCAGCTGAGACAGGGAGAATTTCCTGTCATGTTCCCAAAATCTCAAAAGTTTGGGGCAGCAGGAGGATTGTACATTTCCAGAGCAGAGCCTGTAGGGATGCAGAGAGATGATGTTTTGGAAGATTTTTTGCAATGTGCCTTTCTATTGTTTTCACCTCCACCTTTGCTCCTTCTTTCCTGGCTTGTGCTGTACTGAGGACCAGCAGAGGTCAAAGAGCTCAAAGGCACAAAAAAGGAAAGCTCAAACCTCAGGCGCCCCTGAGGAAGTGTTGTCACCCTCCTAGTCAGTGGTTGGACAGAATTCCCAGGGCAACTGTCCCCGAGGCCCTCAGATGTAGTTCTTGGGGGACACCACTGCTGTGAGCACCGCTGTGTTTGCCAGCTGCTGCCCAATTTTAGAGCACAGGGACTAGTGGGAGCAGGCTGAGAGCCCCTGGAGCCCGTGGACAGGGGCTATTGGGCCCAGCAGACAGAGGAAGGGAAGAGGCTGATGTTTGCCACAGCAAAACCCTGCGGATGAGCAGAGCTCTGCACGCTGGCACGAGCCCAAGGCATCTTTGCTTCCTGCCACCCTTTCAAATTAAGCAAACGATTCATTTTATTTCTTTAATTTTCCAAATGGAAGTGAATTGGCTGCGCTGGCAGGTGCCTGATTGACGTTCTAGAGAGGATGGGAGCTGGGGTTTGGGGGGGGGGGCTTTCTGATCCATGCCTGCCCCAGCAGGGACTCAGCCCTGCTGCTGGGGGCCACTTTCTCCTCTTAGGAACAAGAAAGGAATAGTCAAGTTTCAAGCCGTGGATAAAACAGTAGCAATTCTGAGCTCCTTCGAGGTCTTTCCAGGGCAGAGGAGAGAGCCATGACACCCCTAGTGCCCCCTATTAACTCCTGGCATTTGGTGTTTTATGAGTGTGGCTTTTCCTCTTGCTTTTATGATGCTCTGCAGACCCTTTCTCATGCATTCGTTCAGTCTCTGCCTGCTTCACAGGGATGCTATCAATAAATAACACTGGCTTCACCAGTAAAGGGAACAGAGTCCCCATTTGCAGGGAGGTTTTGATGTGGCATGCTCCTACTGGGGACCCACAGTGCGGGCCATGCAGCCCTGCCCGTCTGGGTGCTGCACCCCTAAACCTCCCTGGCTCTGCACACAGGTGCAGGGCTCTCTGCAGAGCTGGCTGCATCTCTGCCTGCAGTGAAATGAGTGTCCAGAGATGGAGAGGGGAAGATTAGCCCCACTACATGACAGTGATAATCAAATCTATCCGCTGCATTGGTGAAATGAGCGGCAGCTGGTGGCTCACTGCCCGAGTGTGTGGCGTGTAATTAAGGTCTAGCTCACCAGTCTCTGTAAGGATCCCTTCCTAATCTCTGTCATCACAGTCTCATTCTGGCTTTTTACCCCTGTTGCTGTTTTTCTGCTCTGTTTTTTCCCCTCAGCTGCCCTCTCCTGTCTCTTGGCGAGAAGCAGTGGGGTAGGAATCCTCTTGACCCAGTCTGGGGCACTGAAAATACAAACCCTAAGGATCTGAAGGCATTGTTTGCTGTCCTGGAACTGAATCGATCCTACTATGAGATGCTACTGAAAGGCCAGGGCCTTTTCACCTTGCCTCCATATCTCTGAAGCATCTTGCCTGCTCCATGGGGTTCCTGGGAGGGTCCAGGGGGAGCAGCCTTGGCTGACCATGTAATCCCCTGAGCTGTTCTACTGTGGATCAAAAGAAACATGGTCGTGTTGTGGTGGTGATCCTAGTCTAAAAGACCAGTTTAATTGGCCATTTGAGGGAGGAAAAAGCAATTTTCACACTCCCCTTACCTGCTGTCAGGGAGGAATCCCTCCTGAGTTTCAAAATAGGACTGATGTTCTTGGGACCCGTGCTGCTGCCTGCTACTCTGTTTGGTAAAGGTGCCACCAGCTCTCAGTCTGTTTGTGGCAGTGGGGAAACTGAGGCACAGCATGCTAATGCAATGCGTTTGGGGCTGCTCAGCCTGTGTCCCAGGCCAGCAGGACTCCCAGCAGGGCAGAGACTGGCCGTAGGGCAGCAGAACCCACAGCATCATCACTGTGCCAGCTCTGTGGAGTGATGGGGTCCTACCAACTGCCCCCATCTTTGCAGCATGCCCTGCTGTTCCAGCAGCCAAAGATCAGCTGCACAGAGGTTGCAAGGCCATAGAAATAGAGTTTCTGCTTTCCCTAATGCCCCGTCTATGGAGGACAAAACCCTTGGCAGTTTGAAAGAGGAAAGGTAAAACATGAACTGTCTGTGAGCTGCATGGCAGCCAGAGGGATGCAGATAAAAGCTCTGCTGTCTACCACCGAGATAAATTTCATCTCTGGCTAATTCAGGAGTAAAAAGGAAATTCGGCAGCTGGGTTTTGTAATCCTGCACAGACAAGGTTTTCTGGGAGACACTGGAGCTGACTCATTTTTACGTGGGCATTAGAGATGTGACAACTTAATTGCAGTGAGTTCTTTGGAAGGGGAGAAGGAATCAATAGGTGTTGGTTAAGGCACTCGTTTTAAGATAACGTCTATTTGTTAAATTATAGTAATTTGTCTCCTTGTAGCCTCAGAAGCTGTTAATTGCGAACCGCCCAGAGGGTCGGCATGCTCTGTCCCAGCTTGAAACCCAAATAGTGTCCATGCTCTTTGGATGCCTGGGATGGACATACTGGCAGTGCTGCCGGCTAGTGGTGCCGCTGCCGCGGTTCAGGCAGGAGGGTCCCCACTCCGGGGGACGCTGAAGGTTATGAATTCAAACCCTTAAGCGTGTCCTGTAATCCCTTTTCTGGCGCGGAGAAGAGGCAGCCTCTTCAATTTCCAGGGCATGAGGGGCCGGAGGGTATGCATTTCTCAAAGGCCAGCCCAAGGCTGCAGGGAGAGCAGCCAAAAATACTCAGCTTATTTGGGCACGGTGGGGATTCGCCTTACAAGGCTGGAGAGTAGTTTGTTAAACTAAAAAGAAAAAAAAAAACAAAACCAAAAAACAACCCACAAAAAAACCCAAACAAACAAACACAAACAAACAAAAACCAAACAAAAAAAAACCAAACAAAGAAAAAAAAACAACCCAAAAAAACCCCCGCAACGCACCGTGGGACCAGATGCTGAGTTTTGCATGGTGGAGCGGCAGGGAGGTCTCCATGGGCTCCCGGGGACTGGCTCTGTTCCAGATGTGCATGCACAAACCCCCCTGCTCCTGTCTTGGTCCCACTAGGATATGGCCCTCCTGGAGCTTAGAGTTTTCTCTCCGGGGCTTTGGGCTGATGTGGTCCGGGCTTCGAAGCATGTTGCAAGCAGGAGAAACTTCAAGGGGATGCTGCTGCTCCTCGATGGGTTTGAGGAGGGGGTCTCATAAAATCACAGAATGCTGTGGGTTTGAGGGGACTTTAAAGATCAGAGTTCCACACCCCCCCTGCAGTGAGCAGGAGTGCCACCCGCTGGATCGTAGGGCTTTGGTGTGGCATGGTCAGACAGATTAATTCCCCCAGCTGGTGCCTGCTGCAGACCTCAGTGCTCCTGGCAGGTCTTGGCAGCTCCTGTCTTTCTGAGCCACTTTGTAGGATGTGGATCCGGCGGGGCACTGCACACCCGTGTGTGAAGGTGCCACAGGAGTTTGGGATATCTGGAGGAGATCCTAACACCTGCAGGAACTGTATTTTCCAGCCCTGTGCAAGTCAACCCTCAAAAACCCCTGCATCTGTGTGTCTTTTCACACGGGAGGCAGGAAAGTCTCGACAAGCACAGTGTGTTTTCTACTCAACATTTTGCTTAGAGCATGCTTTATTTTTCTGATTTTCCCTTTTCTTTTTCCGGCTCTTCTTTCACTCCCCAGCCGTGTGAGCACAACCTACTGCCACCTGGTGAGAGCTGTCTGATGCTACACATCCCCCTGGGCAGGGAGACTTCCCCGGGCTGCCTCCCTACTTGGCTGGCTTTGCCCTGCTCCGCTCCTCAGAATTCACACAGCTGGTACACAAAAGCAGCAAGGGACTGGGAAGAACAACATCCAGATCAGAACATTAAACAGAGGAGGCTCTTAATGGAGCAAGGGGTTGTATATTCTCCCTGTCTGTCATTGGGGATATCTGTCATGCAGTGATCTGGTCAATGGTGCTTGAAGTATCCTCCCGAACTGTTGGGAAGAAGGAGCACCCAGACCTGGTTTAATGCTGTGCTGTGCTGTGGCAGTCCAGCTGAGGAGCAGGACCAGGAGGGCCCTGCTTTTCCCTCCACCATGCAGTAAAGAAGCCAGAGGACAGTTCTTTCTGTATCTCAGCCCTTCAGCACAAAACAGGGTGAGGGTCTTGTGTCAGCAGGCACAATTTCCTTTGCAGGCCACGTAGCCAGCAAGCTATCACTGCTCGCTCGGGGCTTTCAGCCTTTGGTACAGGCCCCACCATGCTCCCCTGGCTGTCTTCATCCCCCACTTACCCATCAGAGTGTTAGCCCCTGGATTTGGTACTGGAGAGTTAATAACTGAGTTCTGCCTTTGGCAGTGGCTGAGCTTTGGGTGCTGGTGCTGAGGGGAGCAGGATTTGACCTTCCCACTCCCATGGTCTCTCTCTGTCTAGAGATCCTAGCAAGAAGGGTTCCGCCCTTGTTCGCTGACCTGAAAGGGCAGGATGCTCCAGAACAGCCCAGCGCTGAGCAATGTGGGTGTGCTGGGATCCAGGGCATTTGCAGGCAGGTCGCGCCAGGGCAGCCAGGAAAGTCCTTTGCATGTGGGCTGGATGTGTCAGTCTGCACCAGGCTTTGTGTTCGCCTGTTCGAAAGGACACGTGTGTTCATCCATGCACGTGCTCAGAGGGATAGGGAAGGTGCCCACACCCCACATGCCTGGGGTGCAGAGGGGGTTTCTGTGCTCACAGGCTCTGGGCTGGGAGAACGGAGGCATGCACGTGACAGTCTTCGTGCCTGCACACTGTCCACGTTGATCTCATGTGCTGAGATTCTCGCAGGCACCCAAAGGAGTCATCGAGCTGCATGCTGATCGTTGCACGCTGCCAAAATCCTCTGGAATCCTCTCCCCTGCGTCGCCCCTTCCCAGGTCAGCGTCAGGCTTTGCCGCAGCAGGTGCTGAAACCCGTCCCTCCTCACGACCTGCCTCCCTTGCTTTTCCAGCACATTTTCCAGAGGTCAGTCGTCCCCTCCCCACCGCTGGATTGCTGTCCTGCCCCTTCCCACCTGCTCCATCCACCCAGCAGATTTTTGGAGCTGGAGAGCAGCTATGGAGGGGTCTTGTTGAGGGAACATGAGTCCGAGGGAAAATCAATCCTATCATGACCTGGAGCTGAAATCTTGGAAACACCATGTTCTGATCCAGCAGCTCTCGAAGAACCAGGGCCGAATATGGCTCTGGCTATTTCTGGCTGCTGGCAGCTATTCCTGGCCTTGACCCCAAGGTCAGTCCTTTTTTCTCACCTCCTTCCCTATGCACTTGGGTGAGCTCAGTGCAGGGTGTGCGCACTCAGCCAGCTATAAATAACAGCAGCTATGGATGACCCCTTGGAAGGGCTCCGAGCGGAAAACATCCCCAGCTCTGCTGGCAACCAAGATCCCTCGCTCCAGCCCAGCTGAGGCTGATGGGCTTTGCCTTCCCACCAGGGGTAATTGTGTGTTTTCCATGGGATTTTGAGTCCCAGGGCCCCACTCTTCCCTGTAAGCAGCCATTCAGACTTTCAGGCTGAGTGAGTGCTCATGGATGAGTTTATTTTTTTAATATTTCTTGAAAACTACTCAAGCTTGATTTGCTGTCCTGCAAAACACCTGGGTTGAGATATCTTTTTTCCTCCAGATCTCTTTTCCTCTGGGGAGTATATTGAGCAACCCGATGGATGTGGCAAGGGGAGTGTCCAGGCAGGAGCCTGCATGCCATTAAAGCCGGCTGTTTCCTCAGTGATTTCCTCTTCACTCTCCCTCTTTCCTTCTCCACTTTCTCTGCACTCTTTCCCCCTCTCTCCCCACTATCTGCGCCTCTTTTCTGTGCTCTCAGCTTCCCTCTTCCTCGGTTTTCCTGTGTGCTCTTCATCCCTCCTCATTTCACTCCGTAGCTACTGTGTCTCAGATACATTCCCCTCCGTACTTTCACGATTTTTAGCCCTCCTTCTACTCTATTTCCTTTGTCTCCTTGATGCTCCCTCAGCCCCTCTCTGCAGCTGGGTACCGTTTTGCTCTGCCAACACCAGCTGCCTTGTTTTTCTTGTAGTGCAACAAATGTTTCTGTAGTGTTGTGGAGATCGCTGAACAAAAGGATCTTTTCATTTCAGCTGCAGGATAGAGAGGGACTACTACACTGCTGGCCTGAGAGGTCGACGCTCAGGTGGCTCCCACGCCTACTTCCAGCCACCTCGGCAGCCTGAGCACTGACCCCCCATCCATGGAGATGAAGGGAAAGCCTGGTGGTCTTGGGGTCACTTGGGATTTAGCTGAAAACACCCAGCTTGTGTTCACTTGTTCCCCTCTCCTGCCTCTCCCGCTGCAAAAGCAGTGTAATTGGAGCAGGAAATTAAACATTTGAAGTGTTAACGTGATAATCTGCTGGTTTAGGCTTTGTGGGGGGCAGGGAGCTATGAGCTGAACATTCTGCTGCTGCCACGGTGTGCACAGAGGGAGAAGGGACATGACACCAATGGAGTCTCCCCAGCACATGCCACACTCTTGGCTCACCTAAGGAAAACACAGAGAGGGCTCTTCTTCAGTTTGCTTTACCTCAGATGGTCATCAGGCTCTTATTTGGGATGGGTTTTTGTTTTTCCCTTGGTCCTGGTAGCTGTACCTCATTGTCCTTGCTGGTGAGTTCAGGACTATTGCTGGTGTGAGGCTGCACCCATCACCTGTAATGAATTTCTCAGTGTTCTGCCAGTGCTGGTGGTGTACAAGGCAGTCGGAGACCTATGCATGTCCTACATCCCCCAAGGCCATGATTTGGAAGCAGTCAGTCTGGAGAAGACAAAGTCCAAAAAAGCCATAAGCATTCAGAGATGCAAAAATCTCATGGAGAAACCAGCCCTTGAGTCCCTGGGGCAATAAACTATAGGGGGTAAAAGACAGTGTGGGAGGTTCAGGCTGGGTGCCAGGAGAAATTATCCTGATGGAAAAGATGGATAGATATCCAAACTGACTGCCAGGTTATTAAGCTGGGTTTTCCATCTCTAGAAGCATTGAAGAGCTGAGCAGATCCTGATCAGGATGACTGCACTAGGATGGTCCTGGGTGCAGTGGAGGGTGCATTCCTCTGAAAGAGTTTGGTCATCAGGCAGGTGATGGAGAGACAGTGTTCCCTTAGCTCCTCAGTGGTCTGTTGAGATGACTGGCACAACCATATTATATTTTTTAATTTCTTTTTTCTTTTTTGGTCAGGCTTGGATTGTCAAATAGACGCTTGTATTGTAATTTTTTACTTTAATAGGAATCATTTGTAGAGAGATCTGCTGAGCTCAGCATCCCGACTAAAGCTTTTGCATTATGGAGAGTTGCTGTCTTTGCAGATGGATGAGTTTCAAGGATTTCTAAATACACAGGCCTATCTGTCTAAACAAAAGTTCAAATGTTGTGCAGTTCTGGTTTGGAGCAAATGTCAAAGAGGCAGGATGGGGCTGTCACCACTAAACAAAGCTCTGTCCCATTTTCTTTTGCGCTTTCCACAAAATCCTGCACGAATTTGGTGTGATCAGCTCATTTCTATTTATGGGGTGAAAAACCAGTGTGGAGCAGAGCTGAGGAGTTTTTTGCTCTGCTTGAGCTCGTGAGAGTGTTGAAGGGAGGAACAGTGCCACAATTGCTATAACCCCCTTCCCTGTCCAAAAAGTCTTTCAGGGAAGAGATTGTGACATTTCCTGAGAAGCATCAGTTTCTCTTGGCCTGAGATGCTGAGTTGATGACTTTTCCCAAGAATCTTAGATGAAGATGAAGGTTGTCCAACATGCTCCCTTGTACTGGAACATGACCAGCATTCTCTCCCTCACCCATATGGATGATTGTCTCACTTTTCCTAAACTATACCCCAAAATACGGGCCCCGGAGCCACTGGCTGCAGAAATGGGACAAGTTCCTGCTTGTGTCTCCTGGGTTTTAACATGCTGCAGGCCATGTGGAAAAAAAAAAATACAGCTGTTTGCTGACAGGGATGTCACCAGGAGATGCCTTTGGGGTTAATGTTTAACTCCTGCCCTGACCTTTGTCTCTTTCCTTGCTGCAACTCTGAGGGTACAGAGAGGAGAATGTGTTTTCTCCAATCACACTTGTAGCAGAATGGTGAGATGGTATTTAGGCAGGGGCTCATATGTGCAACACTCTGTGTCAGCATGGATGTGTTTGAAGACTTCCAGAGTAGGTGTCATCGCCACATTCTTACTGGTGCCAATGGGAGCGGTGAATCCTCCCCTTTCTCCACCTAGTCCAGTTCACTGACAAGCTCAGACGGAAAGGATCGTCCCTGGCTATTAACCCTTCATGGGAAGGCTTTGTGGGATGGAGATAGCAGCCTGGCGTGGGAGACAGGAGACCTTTTTCCCTGACACCTGCATATGGTGCGACTTCGGCACAGCCTCTCACATCCGGTGTTTTTTGTGTGTTTTCTGAGGCATTTTGTGTTTGCTCCTTGGCCAGTGCTGGGAGGACTGGATTGGAAAGGAAAGGGATTTTCATACTTCATCTTTTTCTCGCCGGGGCCTGAAACGTGAGCACCTCTGAGGCGTTGCCGAATGAGGTGGTAATGTGTTCATCAGCTGGGAAATCACCAGACCTCAGAAAACAGGGAGGGAAGAGATGGAGAGACACACAAAGATTTGTGTCTGCCCACCTGCCCTGGGCAACTGTGGTTCTAGGATGCAGCTGGTGAACGTGAGGAACATCCCAATGGTGCTGAGAAAGCCAGGGATTCTACCTCTGTGGGCAGCAACTGCCCTGGAGAGCTGTGTGGACATGGCATTTGTAATGATGTGCAGAGTGGTGCTCCTCATCAAAGGCTGGGGGAGACATGAGAAGAGAGAGGACCCAACTCATTAAATATGCAAATATGCCAAAGAAGTGCCCAGGAGAGCCTGCATACTGCAGGCCATGGGTTGACCCTTGGCTCTGTCCAGCCAGGAACAACTTGCTGTGGGAAGCAGGTCCCATTTTCCTGTCTGGATACAGGTCTCAGCCATAAGACCCTGTGCTGGCTGTGGTGGTATCTCTCTAGACCCTGGTGTTCCTTTTCACAGCATTACTCTTCCTTCACGCACTCCCAGTGCCACCACACACCTATAAGTCTTTTTAGATATCAAAGCACTTAATTTTAGTTTTAAACTCCCCCTGACTGTGGATCTACAGGATCCTTGGTGGTGGCACAGACCTGGCTGTGCATCAGGTGCTACTGTAAATACAGTAGCTTGAAGTCTCCTTTTTAGTTTGTGGATTCTCCTGCCCTTCCATATTCAAGGAACATTTGTCATCTCCCTTTTTTTTCCTCTCTGCACCTCCTTTCTCTTCCCGTTTATCCACCTCCTCTGTAAATTAAAGTCTCAGGCTCCGCTCTTTCTCTGCATCTCCTTGCTTTTATTGCCTGTCTCTAAACAGATACTCTTATCTGATTTTTTTAATGCAGGATATCCAGGATTAATCAGAGTGTTCCAGGTCAGGGTGTATCATTGATTTACAGCATCACATATGATCCCAGGTCTTTATATATCACCTAACATTTTGTTTGCCATTTTAGCTGTGGCCACAGAGCAAAGGCTGACATCACTTTCCTGCCTTTTTTTTAGCTAATTTAGGCCTCAGCAATGTATGTGATCAAAATCTCCCTCCCATGCATTGCATTTAACATCACACCATGCTTCCTCAATTCCTGGCACTGCCACTCACTTTGATGATCTCCCCTGTCTATCATATTCTTGATTAGCCTAAATAGTATTATCATCTGCCAGTTTTTCCTCCTTATTGCTCAGCATCTCTTCAAAGCATTAATAAACAGATTATAGCATGCTAAGCCTCATCCAAAACCACAAGGCACAGAGACCTGGCAGTGCCAAGCTCAGTCCAAGCTGCTTTGGCTGCTTAATAAATTCAGGGTGTGAGACATGAAGAAGGTGACAGCAAAAGGAGACAGAGAAAACTCCCATAGTTTTGTTACAAATAAAAGTGTTCTATTTTCTGACATGCTCACGTTGCTGCCCCATTCATTTTATGAATGGCTAATGCCAGTCTGCATAACCAAATATGCTCTTAGTGTTAATCCTTTGAAATGTAACCATTGCGCATTTAAATAGCAAGGGCCTTTTTAGGGCAATACTTAGGACTTTGGTTTCATGGGAGTATCATAGTTTAATATGAAAAAAGTGTTGAGTATTATTGATGTGCAATATGGTAAAATTACGGATGTGGACATACGCATGCAGTTAGATCAATAAATGTTATTAATGTGTAAAGATATTATTTTTATGTTTATTTTTTTCCAAAGGGTTTGTGGTTACTTCGTATTTTGAGCTTATTGATGAAAGAATAGTATTTATTTTGAAAAGTCAATTATTCAAATCAGGGCAATTTTTTTAATGGGCTGTAAATTTTAAGCAGCATAATAAATTTTCTTTGTCATTTACACAAGTGCTCAAGATGAATGTGGCAGTCTTCAGGTCAGTGGCTGCAGTTTTCCCTCAGGTAAATTCAGGAGGTGCTGAGCTGACCTCTTCAGGGTGAAAGCAGCTTGCAAGCAAAATCCCTTAAAATTTGCATTATTTAGGAAAGGAAACAAGGGAAGAGTGATCACAGCCGTGTTCACAATTTTCCTATGTGTTGCCCAAATTTAAATAAATGTAATTCCTAAAGTACATAGGAAATGTGGCAGAAATAGCACGTCTGTACTCTGGTTTGTAGCCTCATAGCTTCTTGGAAGCAGCTGCTACTCTGGCGGCTGCGTCAGCATTAGCAGACCTGAGCTTTGTGAAGGTCCCTCCCCATCTGCAATCAGGATGGGTGATTTTTTTGTACATTATGCCCTGGCAGTGACTTCTGATGTTTCCTGAAGAATGAAAATACCATGAGAGTTGTGTCTTGTGCTTGCTGTAACCAACTGTTTGATGGTTGTATTGAGCAGCCTGCAATTGCTGTGCTGCGTGGAGGAGCAGCCTGTGTCTCCCTTTTCACTTCCCTGTTTATTTTGTTTGTTTTGCTTAAACTTCACTATGGAGAGGTTGGGAACTGTGTTGCAGCTTGCCTACCTCTGAAAACCTCTACATAACCTGCTTGGAAATGCTGTTTGGGAAGTGGAAGGAGAGATCCCAGTTTTGGGAGGGTGCCCTATGGGTGCTGTGCCCCCTCCACTGGTTGTGGCTTTCCTCTTGTCTCAGGAAAGTGGTGCTCTTCATAACACTGAGCAAGAGCTGATCAGATATGGGAGAAGGACTATGCTGGCGTTATTTGTGTCTTGTGTTGATGGTTCCAAATTTCTGCTCTGACTCTGAATTCAGCTTGGGTCCCTGCTCTCCAGGCTCACACTGTGCTCCAGAGCTGTTGGGAATATTGTTTCTCCAAAACCTCCATTCCCCCTTTTAGAAGATGGTGGTAACTTTCTTCTGCTCCTATTTTACTCAGTAAGTAGGATGAAAATATATGAGGTCATTGGTGTCTATACAGGCAAATTTGGCCTCCATTTTCTGTTTACTAGGACTGCATTAGTTATGAATAATGGCGCGTCAAACTACTCACTCCAAGCAATTTATTCATGGGATTTGGCCCTGCTTGCTGTCTGAGAGTTGCCTGCCAACAGAATCTGATTTTTAAAATACACTTACAAACATGCAGCCATTTGCCCAATCTGTTTGCAAATATATCTGGGCCTCTGGGTGCTCAACTCTCCTCTCAGGATGGCACAGCTGAGCTCTAAAAATCACATCCTGATGTTTGAATCTGGGCATGAGCAGTGGCCGTGTCCTTTGAACCAGTTAAAAGAGATGGAAGACAGTAAGTCAAGGGTGATTTTAAATAGCTGTCTTTCTCTTTTTGCCCCAGGGAATGTCATTATGTGAAGCTGGCAGCACACACACAATCCCAAGCCTTTGAGACAGGATTCCCTCCCTAACCCAGGAGAGACAGCTACAATTTCTAGCTCATTTCTTGCCGTCTGGCAAATTTTACGTCTGATTTTTTGCTCTGTCACGTCCCTGCAGAATAACCATTGATTTATATAGCGTCCAAGTTCAAAACAAATGCTGGGTACTTATATTCTCTCCAAGAAAGGGTCCTGCTCCCCAGACTTGGATTAGAAAGCCATAACCAAAGGGGAACCTCACTTGCTGTGGTGTTGATGGAGAAGGGATGCAATAGCCCATGTGTGATGGGAGGGAGCCGCGGGCTTGCCCTGCTCTGCTGCTGGTAGGATGTGCCTTGTGCACTGCTCTTTTCCCAGGCATTGCTTGCTTGATTGATTGCTTAGTTCACGTGCCTCTGCGATAGCGACTGTCATGCAATGGCTCTTTTGTCAGGCTGGACTGAAGGATTTTATTCTTGGGAGACAGTTTAGGCTCCAAGATGCTTCCCGAAAATGCCTGGGCTGTTGTTCCCATGGGCCATATTTGGAAATCCCAACTGTTTCTGCTTGGCCAAAAGCACCAGTTGATTTTAAAGGATGTTTTGTTTGTGTTATTGAGCAAGTTGCTGGCCCCTGATGGTCTCAAAAGAAAAAAAAACCAAAAAGACCCCCCACATTCCCAGCTCACAAGACATTTGTACTAATTAAACTGCAGGGAATTTGCTTCACTTCACGACAAGTTTGGTTTTCAGGCTTCTGTCAAGCTTTTTGCACACGGATTTCTACAAACCTTATTACTATGGTAGATGTCATACAAAGTTGGGAAGGTTTTTCCTCTCTAAGTTGGTGGGTTACAGACTATTAGGGACATTTTCCCACCACCAGTTCCATTTCCTGCTGTTCCAGATCCCTTCCTTGCCTCTACAGGAAGGAGGCTCCTCAGTTTTTTAGCAGGTGATTTATGCCACAAGCCTGTCCAAGATCCTTTGTGCTGCTGCCTCTGTCCCTGGATATAGAGGGATTTTGGGAGAAATGCATCCCAGCCAAGACAGAGAGAAAGATGCACAATTTCCCCTGAGTACCACACCACAACTGAAAGTCTTACTACTTTTTTTGTTAAATTCTGGACCCACTGGTGACTTGGTAATCCTCCTTTGTCCCAGGGAAGCAAAGCAGTCCCTGGAAAGCCACCAACATCTTGGTCTTTGGTGATTTACTTCTGCTGCCAGCAGAGCAGGCTGGGTGCCATGACAAGAGAACTCTCTGGACTGTAAAAGATGCCCTGGTGTTACTTGCAGTATTGAGACCACAGGGGCAAAGCTCCTGGTCCCCCCAGTTTGGAGCAAGGGACTAAATCCCTAAGCCCACATCAAGGCAAGCCCCTGATTCTTTCTTCAGCAAGATCTCTGATTTCAACTACAAATTCCCCTTCCTTCATCCAAGACATTCTCCCTGAAGCACCCACCCCTTCCAAGGAATATGAGGATCATTGTCTCTCCCCCTCCTATGCAAAATCACACAGTCAACAAAATCTTTTCCAGAGCTAATCCTCAGCTATGCAGGAGGACTGCTTCGGCCCCGCGATAGTAGGGGAGAGACAGATGTTCAGCAGATAATTAGTGCAGTTGTGCAGCGCCTTTCTGCTTGAAACCTGGATGCCAGAGCCTCCAAGCAGGTTGTTGTGTGTCTGTCTGCATTGCTTTGTGCTGCAAGACCTCTTTGGAACACCAGCACCGATGGGACTTACTGCTTTAGGAGACACCATACTCCCCAGAAAAGTCCTGTCTCACCCCAGTTCTCAGAGCCATTTCTCCTCCGTTATCCATTAAAGCATCACTGAGGCTCTCCAAAGTCTTTTTCCTTTTGGGGGTTGTCCCCAAAAAGAGGTGCTGATTTTTTCCCTTTTGGAAGTTTTCTGACATCAAGGGTTAAATTTTAGGACAGAACCAGCTCCTTCCCTGAAGATAGCAGCACTGAATGCAAAGGGAAGTGATGATTTCAGCACAGGGCAGGAAAACACTAACAGTTTCTATAGGCTTCAATTCTTAATTTCCGTTTTTGAATTGTTTTCAGAAGCAGCCAGAAAAGCCACAGGCTAATTTTGGTTGAAAACCAGGGAAGAGGAGTCCTGACTCGTGTTTGACAAATGGCGTGAAGTTGGTTTGCAAATGCCTTGCAGAAACTTGGCTTTGTAGGAACAGGTGGCTCCTTTTTACATTTTCCCATGGTGGTCCTAAGGTCCATCATCAGCTTAATTGTTTCCTAGTAATTGGTTTGTGTGGGTGTGATGGCATCTCTTAAAAAGTCAGGTCATTCACAGGACACTGGAGTGCAGCTGGGGGGTGTGACACAAGCTTGTCCTCACAGTGGGACTCCTACACCAACATCTAAGGACACCTGTAAGAAGCTGGCAGCCACAAGGGTCAGAGGTGCCCACAGTGCTAGAAGTGCTGGATCCTCCTATGTGAGAGGTCCTAATGGTGGAACTCAATGAGATAAAAAGTCTTCTTTTCCAGCCTTAACAGTTCTATGACTCTTGGTTTATGTGGCTCATTTCCCCGGACTGAGAGGGAGTGGAAATGGGGAATGCTATTCCAGTTTCCCAGGACACCAGCACCACCCCCTTAGGATGAGCACCTGCATCCTTTCTGGTGTCAAGAAGACCTGCCCAAATTCCCTCTGTGGCACTCCCCAGCTACCTCTTCCTCCTGGACTCCATTTGCTCTCATACTGTTTTGCAGAACTCCTGCCCCTCTGATACCTGCCCTCCAGTAAAGTGCCTATGGCAGCTCATGAAGGATCTGATGAGTGCTGGCAGCTCATTGCACCCACATGAAGGCAGCCTGGCATAGGGAAGTCCTACACCAGAGCATGCTCTTTTAACATGCTTTTCAGCAAATTTAGTGTTATCTTTTAGATCTTGGCTATTTGTACAGAAGCACTGCTTGCTTGCTGTGTGCTCATGGGGTGGGGATGACCTGAGAGGAGTCCTACCATGTTTGGCCCCAGTAGCTGGAGCAATTTGCAGGTCAGTGAGTGTAATAGCAACTGGAGAGCGCAAAAATGGATCCAAATCATTTATTCTTCTTCTGTTCTCCTCTACGCAGCTATGCAGCTTGCTCAGTATTCACCATGCAGCATGAACTGACTGTTCACAGCACTTAGTGCTGTAAGATTAGTCTTTTGGGGTTTTTCTTCGTTTACAAAAAAAAATCCTCTTTCAACAAAAAAAAAAGGGCAACTTTTGATGCATGTCATTCCTCCCTTCTTGCATATGTTCATTTTTGATTCAAGCACACTGTTGAAACCTTTCCTCCCTTGCAGAGCAAAATACCCTGGAAAAGAGCAGAGCCTGTTTGTGTGCATTTATTTTTACTGGATCTTGAAAGAATTTGTTACTTAAAAGGAGAGGGGGGGTGGGGTGGGGGAAGACTATTAACTGATTTGAGACCACTGAGCATTGCTGTGATAGGAACAAAAATAATAAGTTAACATACAGCTCTAAACCTCAGCTTAATTAACATGTCGTTAAGATCAAGTGTGTGGTGAGGTAATGGCTCAGTGTCACTGCGCCTGGCACTATGTTCTTATGGGTGAACTGGGAGGTGTGGTGACCCAAGAAATGCATCACAATTTATTTCTTATTTGAGTGTTTATTCTTTAGCCCCAGTGTAACCTAAGTAATTTTTCCAGGGGAGACCTGCAACACTCGTAGCAATTTTCAGGTATAAGTTGGAAGAAATGAGTATTGTGAGAAAGGGCAGCGAGTGACGAGGGAAGGTTTGCTCAGAAGTGTAGGCAGGCCCAGATCTGGATCCTCGGCTGCTGAGAGCAGTCAGGAAAATGGGAGATGACTGAAAGCTTTTAGTGCCAGAGCTATTTGTTGACATCTGAAGCAGATCGCTTTCTGATCTCATCTCCCCTTGCGCTGGGCTTGGAACCAGAAGGAGAGGTAAATGGGTCAAGATTCCCACGGGGGTGGTGAGAAGGGCCAAAAAGCAGGCGTCCGCAGGGGGAAAACAGTCAATTTGGCAGGTCTGGAGTTCATTGAGAAGTTATTGCTTTGGAAGGCACAGGAATATCTGTTGGGAGTCATAGAAGAGTTATTGGTGTTGGAAGTTATGATGTAGAATTATGGTGGAGGATATAGAGACTCTTATAGAAGCTCAGCAAACCTGTGAATCCATCTATCTAAGCACCCTCAATTCCCACTGAAATCCTCTTGGAACAATAATAATCATTTAACAAAGGAAATGGTTTTTGACCCAGACAACTAAATGCATTTCCGCTTAGTGCTTCCCAGCCCTCGCCTGATGCTCAGCCGTGTGTTGAGGTTGCCTGTTATTTTCCCAGACATCAAAGGCTTTGAAGGAAAAAAAAAATGCAACGGGGGAAAAATTGATTGTTTGCCATGAAAGCCTACCCTGAAAAGAGCAGCCTGAAGAACAATTAGCCAGAGGTATGCAAACAGATTGCAAGAGAAAACGCGGCTGGGGAGGGAGGATTCCCCTGCGAGAGGTGGTGCAGTGCCCTGCTGGTACAGGAGTGGTTAAGGAGGATGAGGGCATTGCAGTGACATTAATGGCTCCTTTAATAAGGTTTTGTTAGAGTGGGTGGTGGAGGGGGATCAGCTCCAAAGGAGTGCTGTCAGGAGGGAATGGATGAAACCTGGGGCTATGCTCTGCCTTTGGAATGCCAGGTCCTGTCTATACATCAAAAGCCCAAAGAGCACCATGCCATGGATGGAAGGATTGTTCTGCTGCTACCCTCTTGCCTCCAGCTGGGGATCTGGGGTTCTGAAGTACTTTTTTTTACTGTCTTTCCTCTAATAGGAGGTGGTGGTAACCACCCATGGCTGCTGCTGAACATCGCTACCACCAACACCCACCTGCACCGGCTTCTCCTTCTATGAAGCCCCTTTTGGGTGTTGAATACTTAAAGCTAATGATAAATTTTGGTCCATGAAAACTCGCTTTCTACCTGCAAACTGCAACAACTCGACCTTGACAATGGAGAGAAATAAATGCATCTTTGTTTGGTTTTGTCTGCAGAAGATAGCATGAGCATCTGGGAAGGACCTGAGTCCCCCTGCAATGCCAATGCCACATGCAAGCATCGAATTCATTTTGCCATTGCAATCTCATTCCTTTATTTTTTTTGTGTATTTTGAAATAAAGAATGATCATTCTGAGAACGGATCAATAGCCCAGCTGAGTGTTCAAGTTATTAACTCACAGTGTCAGGGTTGATGGGAGGAGGAAGAATGTCAATTGTCTATGCAAATGTTATTTCGAGGAGCCATCAAGGAGTGTTTTATTTAGCAAATCAGGGCTATAGGAAACTGCTATTCCCTTACTGGGAGAATGGAGAGAGTTGAGGAATCAAATTATGTGTCTGGTAAAGTGCCTCAGGAGGGTTAACCTTCAGTCTGAGGGTCAGCCTGAAGGGACCAGATGGGGTAGGATGTCATGTGAGAAGGATTCCTCTCTTTTCTTATCCATCTGCCCATCTATCTTTGCCCCCTCCAGTGAAAAAGCTCTCTGCTGAGTCTTTTCTTTCCTCTCCCCTCATTTTTGGGATGTCTGCCTTTACAGGCAAAGGACATGAACCCGTCCTTATTCTTTCCATAGGAGGAAAAAGAGGAACTGTTCTCTTCAAGCCATTCTCCATTGGAAATGGCTGATAAAAAATAGGGAATCACCCACTTAGCACCTTTAGGGCTACCCACAGAGCAGAGTGTGTGTCTTATCCTCCTTTGAATTCTCATCTTTCTCTTGTCTAGAATGGTGTACCAATGTTTTACATCCCCTCAGATAATATTTGCCTTGTGCCCATAATGAAGAGTGGCAGAGGGCTGGAGGGCCAGGCTGGCAGCTGGGTCTGTCCCAGTTCTTAGCAAATCCTACCTTGCCTTAAAATCTTTGGAGTCCCAGCCCTTTTCCCCTTTCATGTCCCGTGTCAGCAGTGACTCAGTATGTGAAATGTATTACCAAGGTCGGAGTGTACTCTTTGAAATCTCAGCTGCCACAGAGGAGGTGGCTTTGAAACACATAAAATGTAGTTGGCGTCTTGCCACATCCCAGACTTGCAAATGTTCCATGCAATATGCTCCCTTGCCTGATGCTTAGAAAGTACATGGGGGAAAAAACCCTCTATTTCATTGCCCTGCACTCAGATTTGTCCTGCTGCTAAAACCAGAGAGACTGAGGTAGTATTTCTCTAACGTTTTGGTGTGGATCTTTCTTATAGACGTTTTTACAGCGAGTGTGCTGAGCCTTATCCTTCAAGGGCATTGATGTGACACTAAAGGGCACTGGGAGAGCTACAGCAGGGAAACCTTGGGGCTGCCTTCTCAGTTTTAAAGTGTTCCCTGATGAGCTTCCAAAACCTGGTGTTACTGTGGGGCTGAGCACATGACAGTGCCATCCCTCTGCCCTTTTCCACAAGGCAAGTTAGGTGCTGATTGTAGGAAAGCAGTGCTCTGCTCTGGCCCAGTGTGGGTGCAGGGGGTGGGAGGGCTCCTGCCTATCTAAATCCCCTCACTTTGCACCACCAAGAACACTGCTCTCCGTACAGGTGGCAGGTCCTCAGGAAAAGAGAGCCTGATGTTTTCAGGGAGTGTGCAGCCACCTTGCCTTTACAAGCCCATAACAATAGGGTAGGAAAGAGTCTTTCTATTGCCATGCAGCCATCTAAGAAAAAAATGTGCAATCAAGGCAAACATCTTCTGGGGTGCATTAGCTCAGCCCTGTATGATCTTGTTCTTGTGATGACTCTATTTTCATGATCCTGTGGGGGTCTGTGGCTATACTGGGTAAACCCCTGCCCATTGCAAGGGGTATGGCTGCACTGGTGCATCACAGCCTGGGAGCTTTATTTCCCTCAGAGAGCAGCCAGCCAGGTTTTGGGATTCACGAATGCACAGTCTTGACACTTTCTGGGTGTGCAAGGCAGAAGGGCTTGGTGGTCCTGGACCCAACCATTGTTCCTTTGCTTGCTGAATCACATCTCTCAAGTTAGATTTTAGGTCCTGATGTTCCAGTTGCTGGAAGCAATAGATGTCATGCCAAATGCACTTGGCTGCATGAGTGTTCCTTTACATACCCTTTGTTCATACATATGTACATCACAGGCATGCTCTTGTGAGCATTGCAATATCATACGGGTTGATTAAAAGCCTTTTCCTCAGTTTGAGGTGGAAAAAAATAGACAAAATAGTGAGGGGTGGCATTGAGTTCCCATCCAGTGAACTTCTCACCTGCTGGTTTGCTGTGCAACATCCTGCTGGGTTCCTTTGAGGAAGTGCATGAGGTGCCTTACTGAGCAGCAGGCATACACCAGAAAGCAGCTGTCTGCAGTTCTGTGTTACATTTCTCACCCCAAAACACTCTTCTCCTCAAACACAATTTGAGAGTGACTTTCTGCTGCGCAGGTCCTCTTACTTATGCACCAGCAGAGTTTGGGGTAGAGAGGGGTGGTAATTTGCAGGGCAGAACAAGTTGTGTGGGGAGGCAAAACAGCACAGGCTTTGCCCTTGAATGAAACAAGAAAATCTGGCCATAAAGTCCAAAGTTTTATTCCACATATAGCAATTCCTTAAAAAAAATCAAATGAATGAGCCCTTCATAGTCCTTCATATTTTTGTAGGGCTCTGGTCCCAATCAAATTGCTGGACTGGGAGAAGCATTAGAAAATGGGGGAACAATCTCATGTTAGTCCATTGGGAAAGTTAATAGACATTTTCCATCCCAAATTTGTAGGATTCTGGGCTTTTTGCAATAGCTGTTTCACTTAAACCACAGCTCTGTGCATTGCCTTGCTCAAACTGACGGCTTCTTCCCCTCCAGTGGCCCTGCTTGTCTCATTAAAGCTCCCACCTTTCCGCTGCTCAACTGAAAATCAACAAAGGGAAATTTAGGCTGGATATCAGGAACAATTTCCTCAAGCTGACCGTGAAAACGCCTCCAGGGAGGAGCAGCAGAGACTTTGTTGCTTGCAGTCTATAATGGGTTTCCCATCTAGGTGTGGGAGGGAGAGCAGCCTGTGCTCGGAGCTGTCCGGAGAATGCTGGGCATCCCAGGCTATGGGCAATAGTCTTTCCCTTCTTTTGATCATTTCCCTAGGGAGAAGCATAGCAGGTGTTGCTGATTCTTCTTCCTTACTGATCTCACCCCTATGCTTCAAGCATGTCAGTGCAGTGGATTTCCCCATTAATAAACCCTGAGATAACTCCCTGCCTGGGATAGCAACTAAAGCATATTCGACTTGAAACAGCATGTGCTTACTAGCTGTCCAAAAACTGATTTCAGGTGAGAGTAACTCCACACATGTGCTGGAAAAAGCAGGCGCCTTCCTTTGATAACTGACATTCTTCAACATCTCCTCCTTGGCCCTGTGTTCACTGGATGGGGGTTTCACTCACAGTTTTTCTGTCTCAGGTTAGCTTGGCTTGGCTCTTCCTCATGTTGGGGTAAGCCTGTGGCTGCACTGTTGCAGCTGAATCCTGGCATCACCACGTTGCACCTTCTCCACAGTCTCTAAGGAACAATCACTGCAGAGGGTCGCAAGGTATTCCCTTCCTGGGAAGGTTGGTTGTGGCATGTACCATGTTGGAATTTAATTTCATGCTGGACTTTTAAACTAATTATTTTAATTGGAAATGCTATATCTCGCGCTAATCCTCCTTGACCAAACAAAATGGCAGGAGGATTGAGGAGCACGTATTTTACTGAGGTCAGTCAGCTTGAATGGAGCAAACCATATTTTTCTGGGGGGAATGCTTGAATTATCATGGAGGATGCTCTGGAGCAGAGGAGGCCTGGAAAGGAGTGGGCATAGGCAGGGCTGCCATTTCTGACTGGTGGTGCAGCCAGAAAGTGGTCACAGATGACAGGCTCTAAATGAAAGTGAAGCAAACATCCTGAAGAGCTAAGATGAGGGGTCAGCTTGCAACTCAGACAATTTGAGAGATGGGAAGAAGAGGCAACAAGGAGGAAACAAAGCCATAAGGGGAATTAAATCCCTGCTCATAATCCTGCAGCATGTTGGAGGATTTCTTGGAGATCAGGAGTACAGAGGAACAGAAAATGTAAACAACCTACACAGATATTTGGTCTTACCTTGAATCGCTTTTAGCCTGGAAGGCTGGTACATGGAAAAAGGTAAAGACAGATCTCACAGTTTAGCCAACCATCATATGGTTGCTGTTGTGGGAGCTCTGAAAGAAGAAACCACATCTGTGGTGTGAGAGGGAGATCAGAGTTTTTGCAGTCCACATTCCTCATGGTGCCATGTGAGTATCTTATGGCTACTCATGGGCATTCCACTTGCAGGGACCTTGTGAAGCCATACATATGATGGAGAGAGAAACCCCAGCATTTCTGTGGACCACCATTTCAGGGTGTTGGCAGGTAGTATCCCACAGTGATTTTTCTGGGTCACATGTCCTTCCTTTCCCACCCTCCCTCCACAGCTGGTGTTGAACAAATGCAGAGGAGGACATTTAATCCTTTCTTTGAATAATTTCATAACCTAAGGCCAAAGGCTACAGATGAGCATGGCCTGTGGGGGACAGGGAACAGTTGAAGGTTCTGGTCACTGTGACAGGAGGTAGTGTTAGTGCAGCAGTCGCCAGGCTGTTTTAAAGCAGAACCCTCTCTAGATAGCTTTTAAAAATGTACATGATATCTCACAAAAACATGGTCGAGGTGTGGATTCCAGCTGTGCACTTCAGAGATTTCCGATCTTTTGTTTCCCGTGCATGAACCCAACACACTAATCTGCAATTTGGGTCTGTCTCTGCTCTTTGCTCCAGCCGGTGGAGCTGTGCCGGGAAGTGGGACGCCACGTGTGACCCGCAAGGGCTCGGCAGAGAGCAAGCCAGGAGCAGCGAGGGGGAAGGGGAGCAGATTGGGCTCGATTTCAATGACTCTGTTTGCAGAACACTGTCTTGCCATACAGGATGCTTCTGGGAGATGGAGCACCTCCTTGGATGCACTTCTAAAGGCTGTGGATCCTTCAAGTAATCTGCTGCCCTCACAGAAGAAGGCTGTGTCAGGGCTTTCCTGGTCTGCATCCACAGCCCAGCTCTCTGAGGAGGCATTGCTTGCAGTCTTGCTTTTGATGCAAAGATGTGCCCTGAAACTTCACACTTTGGCAGCATCCCATGAGGGTATAGTTGTCACTGATAGGAGCGCAAAGAGGTGTAGAGTTGGTGGAGAGCCCATTTTCCTTATGCATCACAGAGGATCAGCAGGATGGGGGTACATCTCCAGGCCCTTTCTCTATTAGGATTGTCCTTACACCCTCCAGGATGGGCCCTGGGTGTCTTTGCCCTCCTGTGCACAGGGGTTTCATGGGCACTTCCATGACATCACTGGGGAAACTCATGAAACAGGATGAAGACCTGCAGCCAACCACAGGGGCCAACACCAGCAGGATCCATGTCAAGAAGTCGAGCCAGGGCGTACCCAAGCAGCTGGGAACACAGACCCCAAGAGTTTCTTTGGAAGAGGAAGCCACAGCCATGTAACACAGGCAGGGCTGTTCCTGTAGCATTCTGTGGGCTGGGAGAAATTCCCTTTGGGAAGTCCAGATGTAGCCCTACAGCTTTTCCCCAAACTTTCTTAATTTTGTCACTGACTCCAGCAACACAAGGGTTTCCCTTGTGCCACGAATGCTTGTTTTGCGATGGAAATGACATTTGTTTCCTGCAATGACAACACTTTGCACTTCCAGTGCCAGCTGAATTCTTGCTAATCCTCCCTTCCCTCAATTCACACGTTTTTTCTTCATTCTGCTCCTAGACCACGGCGCTTCACTAAGCGTCACAGTCAGCAGCAGGTAATTTAAGCACACATCTGCTTGCAATCTGGGAGGAAGGAGAGAGGCAGTTTGTCTTTGTTAGAAGCTTGGCGGTCATGGCTTTTTGCTTACCTGGTGGCACAAAGAATTTTCTATGTGTCTGTGGGGGCCAGCTAGGAACTAGGGGTCAGCTAGGATGGGGACACGGTGCCTGGCTCTGATCCCTTGCCCAAGGGCATATTTGGGCATGTCCAACCAGGGCTGATGTGCTTAATGACCCAACTTGAGTGCTTTGTTTGGCTTCCTCATCTCTCTTCCCTTAGCACCCCTTCTTGTGACTGTGGGACTTTCAGCCTTTTCCAGGGACAGCTCGCCATCCTGCTGGCTGATGGCACCCAGGTTTGAGAGACAGAGAAAGCCACAGGAGTCAGTGTCCAGACCCATGCCCTTATTCCAGGAAAACTCTGAGGTTTTGGTCCCATCCCTATGGATGAGACAGGGAACACTGAATTCACAGGAGGAGGTTGGAGCTATTGCTGGGGGCATGGGGGAATTAAATAGCACAAGCCTGTAGGAAACCAAGGCTTGTCTCCTTCCAGTGCTTCAGGGCAAACTTATTTCAGCAAATTCTCCATCCCCTATTACTATTCCCTCTTTTGAGTCTCCTCTCGGTACACCAAGCTGCTTGGTTTATTTTTGGAACTCCCCACTGCCCACTGTGGGGAGTGGGCAGAACAGACATGCCAGAGCATTTATGTGTCAGAAAGGCTAGAGGTCTGGAAATCAGGAGGTAACTGCTGATTTTCCTGGAGAAATGAGGACATGTCCCTAAATTTTTCCAAGGAGCTGTAGGAGTGGAGCGCTGCTGAGATGCTGTCATGAGAAATTTGGGTTGTGGAAGGATGCTGCAACCCTGAAATACTCCTCATGCACCCATGCATCCCCCTCCTTCCCTGTGACTAGTTTTTAAATGCACAGAAGTCTTTCTTCATGTTTTGCTAAGTTTAGACTGCTTGCCTTTTCTCTCGGTGTCCCAAAACAGCTGCTGAATGAAAGGCAATCTTGTTCTGCTATTCAATACCATAAGAAGGAGTGATTTGAAAATGTGTTGGTTCCTTGGACTGTGGGAAAAAGACCTGTACTGCTGGCAAAACTGGGCTGAAAAATAATGTGGGTTTTTTCAGGGTGGGGTATCTTTTCTTTTTTTTTCAGTAGGTTAATGGAAAAACAACTCATATTTCTTCATTGCTTTGAATTTTCCCTGGAGGATTCTAAGGGGCTGAAGTCTTGTATTTCTATACACTTGTTTGCAGAGACGGCAAAATACAGTGGATTCACACAAAAGCCTCAGATTTGGCAGTATTGGAAAAAGGGGATCTGTGTAATGCCCTGAAGCATTGTTCTTATAGCCCACAAAAGCCAGACATCCCAAGGGGAACCCAATGCCAAAATTAGCTGAATTCCCTGCCACATGAGTGGGGTGAAGTGGCTGTCCAGCGGCTGGTGCCGGCGGAGCTCTGCTTCCTGGCTCTTGCTTTGACACAGATGTTTTGTGTCATACTTGGGTCTACTGGCAGTAGTGCAAGGGCTCTCCACTCCCTTTGCCTTCAGGGCATCCGTGAGGGAATTGCTCCCACCATCAGGCTTTACCTTGCTGGTTAAGTGTGGGGTGAGAGGCTGATAACCAGGCTTGATCCAGATGCTGTGCTGCCAGCTGTGCATGGGCTTTCCTCCACCCAGACAGCAGCCTCATGTCCTCTAAAGATTGGATGTTTGAGATTCGTGTAATATTAGTCCACATAAATCACATCAATCCCGTAGTTTCCAGCACTGCTGGCTTGGACTTTTGCAGACTGGCTCGCTGTCACTCAGCCACAGGCTGTCTATGTTAGCTTAATGAGGAAGCCAGACTAAGATGAAATAATTAATGCAGCTGTAGGAGTCTTTGGGGTATTAGGGAGCTGGCCCAAATCTTCCTCCCCAACCAAAGCACTCCAGGCCTTTGTGAAGGTTCAGAAATTCTCCATTTCCACTGGGTGCTGAAGGTGGGTCTGTGGTCCTTCCAACCCAGGACGCTCCCAGGAGCTCTCTGAATCAGCTGTATAGGCATGGAGATCTGGACTGGCTTCAGGGCAGCATCTAGGCTCAGATTGTGAGCAGGGAGCATAATGGGGAGTCACAGGTGTTTTGGAAGGGTCAAATTGCTGTGAGAGGAGAGGAGAATGGTGCCAGACTCTGGAGGATGCTCTATGGTTAGAATGCTCTTGTTGCCTCCAAGAGTGGAGAGATGAATCAGAGACTTCTCACTCAGGGCTTTCCCTGCTCCACCAGTACAAATGGGCAGTGACAAGGGGAGGCACACCCTCCCACTGTGGTCCTGCTGCTCAGCACGAGCCCAAATTAAAGAAGGTTTATTTAGTAAACCCATTCCAGAATAAAGCATTTGATTTATAGGCGCCCAATAGCGCTCCAAGGAGAACTTGTACAACTTTAACTGCATTTTCTCAGCATCACACCAGCCCAATAAAAGAGAGTTCATATGTGCTGCACAAATTCTCACTTCCAATATAAAAAAGGTTTTATGAGACTGGAAGTCTCACTGGCTCTGCGGGGCCGGGTGTATTGGCGGATACTCTGCATGACAGACCCTTGATTCCTCTTTGAGTTGTCAGACTTCAGTAGCATTTACAGCTATTTAGCTATCAAATTTTATGTGCAGCTTTGAGAGAAATGTTTCTTTTAAATACTGCTCTGTCTCATAAACAGCAGTCTGTTAAACCATGTCAATGGTACAAGCAGTTTGTGGAGTCCTACAATGCAATCGCCTACAGGTCTGCTCATTACCTGAGCAGCAAAGTGCTGAACAACTCACAAAGTTAATTTCTCGAGCCAGTTATCTTGGCTGGGGATCAGCTTGCCAAGCAAAACTTGGTAATAACCAGCAGCTCACATTCGGGTCATGTTTTAGGTAGAGTCTCACTTGCTCAGTGCTCACTCAGACAAGGATCTGGTGTTCAAGTCATCTGCACTATGGTTATATCAAGAAGCCATCAGCAAGTTCACATCCTTGTTTTTCAACCTAAAACTTTGAAGCTCAGGATCCTCTCCTTTCTACAGAAAGACCCTTTGGTCTTCTCTTTGGTCCTTCTCCTCAGAGAAGAAGCTGGAGGCAGAATATTTCCAAGGTGCTATCTTTGACTTTGGCGATAACAGAATCCCTTCACTGCCCCTTCAAACTTCCCCCTAGGACATCCCTTTCCTATTGCTTTCTCCCTCTGTGCATTTCCCAGCCATGGTTCAGGGGAACAGTATGTACCACATTACATCTCCACTCTATTTATTTCGTGACCCAAGCTGAGCCTGCTTGTATCAGATGAAGAACAGAAGCTTTCTCGCCCTTTTTGCCGATAGTGCAATCACGCCAGCTCCGACACTGGGATGTAATTTATGGACTCTGAGCAACAGGTTGGAGCCAAGCCAGACATGAGCTTTCAGACTCTTTTATTTCATTCTTTACTTGTGTTTTTTTTTTTTTTTAATAATTATTTTAGCGCAAACTGGTAACTTTATGGGTGTGTTTTTGAGCTTGCACCTCTTGGAAGGTGCACACAGTGTGGAGAGCCTGGGCTTTGGGTGCCTTCACCCCAAGGCATGGGGTAATGAGCACTTGGTTGCCTAATTTGTGCCACGTGCTGCAGCCTGGGAGGTTTGCTCTCCCATCACTGCTGTTTCCATGTGCAATGAGCCAGGGGGACAGGGAGGAAAAATATCTATCATCTATCTATCTATCATCTATCTATCTATCTATCTATCTATCTATCTATCTATCTATCTATCTATCTATCTATCTATCTATCTATCTATCTAATCTATCTATCTATCTATCTATCTATCTATCTATCTATCTATCTATCTATCTATCTATCTATCTCTTTATCTGTGCAGCATGGTTATTTTCAAATATGAAATTGCACCTGCAAAAATAGAAGCCAGGAAAAGGACTGGCAAGCAGCTTGGATCTGGGAGGCGCCATGCGTGCAGAGCAAAGATGGAAACGGCGTCTCTGAGTTCCTTTCCCATGCTCATGACGCCTGATAGTTTTAGCGGACAAGGCTTTTCCTCCCGCTTGCATTTCAATTAATCATCTGCTTGTCAGCGCTCTTCTCCCCAGCTCCCCTCCCTGCCAAGTCCCAGGGAGCGGTGCGCGCACATGCAAAGCGCCCATGCACGCAGGCTGCATGCTGACGGGCTTGGCCGCTCATTAATCACTCACTGGTGTCATGTGAAGCAGTCCCCCACAGAAGGAAGTTTGGAAAAGGGACAGACAGCCATCTCCTTCGTCTCCACTTCATCAATGGGGTTGAGCTGAGCACAGGATCTGGCCCTGACACACTGCAGTCCTGTGGTCTCTGTTCATCTCCATGCTCTACATCCTGCTCCAGGCAAAGAGCTCGTCAGATGTGTTCACCCAGATTTTAATTTCCAGTATTTGAAACAAGCACTGAGCAGGTCCATCCCCCTAATAATTTGTGGGGGACTTCATCACATTTAATTTTTCTTGTCAATGGCATGCTCATCTGTCCAACCAGGTAAGAAATGGCCTGAGAAAGCCCTAGTCCAGATTCCTGCCCCAGGCAGGGTGAATACTCAGTGTGGACCAATTTACTTTGTCTATTTGAGTTTTGAAAACCTTCAGGTTTAGGTACTACAATCTGTCTGGGTTCATCTTCTACCAGATGACTGTCATGAAACTATGCCTTCCTTATGGCAAGCCTGAACCTCTCCTGTTGCAGCTCTTGCAGTTTATGCCTGTTGTCTCTCATCTTCCCACCATGAAGGAAACAGCCTGTCTCCATCATCTCAGTAATCTCTAGGTAGGTGTTGTCAGGCTGCTGTTCAATCCTTCCAAAGCCATCACTTTTACAGGCTGTGCAAGCTCTGTTTTCTCAACCTGTCTTCATCCCCAGCCTCATCAGCACCTTTCATGGACTTGCTGGAGGTCAGCATTGCCAGTCTTATACCAGAGCCCCAAAACTAGGCGCAGTGCTCCAGATGTGCTTTAAGGACTTTATTTCCCCATTTAAATTTTTTTTCATAGTGAATCTTACAGAACCTGCCTAGGCATACACTTGGCATCAAATTTCCCCTTTCCCATTGGGAAAGCTTGCCAAAATATATGAAAATTAATTTAGTCTGTGTGTGTGTGCACTCTAGTGTGCACACTTCTTTAGGCATGATTCCTCTTTTGAACATTCAGTAGATTTTTTAAATTAATACTTTCCACAAGTGTCTCTAAGACTACAGTTTGAGTCCTGCACAAAGGTGCTGCTCTGCTCAGAGGCTCCTCTGCATCCCCCGCAAGAGCAGTGCCCTTTTCTTGAGCTGCCTTTGACTTTGCTTCCAGAGACATTGTGGGATCAGATAGTTTCTTTTCCTGTACCCTCTCCTTGCCCAGGGTTTCTCCTAATTAGTACTCTGAGATTTTTCTGCCAAGAAGAAGCTTTTTTCGGGGTCAGAATTGCTCCAGCAAGGCTGGTACACTCTGTGCTGGGAGGTGCTGTAGCTTTAGAAATTTTTAGGAATGAGGGGTGCAGCCAGAGCTGGAGAAAGAGAGCACAAATGTTTTAGGAAAGGTTAAAGAAGATTGGGGTCCAGGGAGGCTGCAGAGCAGGAGGCAGAAGTAAGGGCTTACAGAAAGAGGGGGACTCAAGCGGAACAAGGGAGCGTTTGCTGGAGGTGAGCATCCCAGTGAGAAGGCGAGAAGGTTCTCAGTGTGAGCTTGGCTCCTTCCAGAAGAGCTCATTGGCATATTGCAGAAAAGCCAGTGCTGATAAGACAGAATATGAGGGTGAAAGGGGGGAGCCAGCAGCTCTGGGGATAGATGATGGACCAAACAAACCATGGAAGTTACCCCCTTGCTGGGTCAGGCTCTGCTCTGTGGCCACAATGAGTATTTTTGGTCTTCCTTAGTTTTGGAGAAGGGCATTAGCTAACGGATATACCCAGTGGCAAGTCCAGGATGAGCCAGCTCCACATCCATGGAGTGAGAGCTGGGATATGAATTGAAACATTTTTCTGTGCCAGGGAAATAGAAGCCAGGCTCCCGCTCTCCATCTAGGCAGCATCAGAATGGGCTCAAGCAACTGGAAAGCAGCAAAACCAGGGGCAGAAATCTGTTTCCCCACATTTGCTATTCATCTGTGGTTCTACCTTGTGGTGAGCTCAGCGAGCTGATGAGTATGAGCAGACCTGACCCTGCCTCAGTTTTTCCTTTGTTCTGCCATTGACAAATATTCAGGGATTGAAGTGAAATACTGTTTTCTCTCTCTACCACTGGAAAAAAAAAGAAAACAAAAAAATACCCTATTAACCAACAACAACAACAAAAAAAAAAAAACACCAGAAGAGAAGGTAAGGAGCCCCTTTTTCATGCTGCACCAGTGAACCCACATCATGCTGTAGCAGGAGGCCAGCACACATGACTATTCCTGTGCAATATGCGCAAGTGATGAGCCCCATATGCAGGCCTTGGGAAAAATTAAATGTTTTCTACGGCATTTTCCAAAAAGCCCTTCTATCAAAGTGTTTGGTCAGGAGCCAAAAACGCCCCAGCTTTCGTGGCTCCAGCTGGTTGACACTTTATTATTTTATTTTTAAATGCTGATGAATATTTTGCAATTAAAAAGCAAGCCCTCCCCTAAACTGAGTCTTGCCCCAGTGGATGGAGTGGAGCCAGAGACTGGGAGAGAGCTGGAGGCCACTGGAGACTCCATGGCTGCTCTTGGCTGATGGATTTCTCTTCCTTTGGTGCTGGAGCTTGCAGGAAGGGTCCTGAGACAAAAAGCACACATGGTTCACATCTGCCCTGCCACGCCTGGTGAAAGGCGGCCTGCCAGGCAGGGGTGGCACCCTGGTTCCTGCCTGCTGCCTGGCCCCCAAGAGAGGGGAGGAATGAGTGCAGGCTCCAGGCAGGAGATCTGAAGCACACCAGCCTCCTGGGGGGAGATGACTGGGGTGCAGCTAGGCAAGGGGATTTCCAGGTCAAATTTGACATTGCAAGGGCTGTCCTTCATATACTGGCTGCTTTGCCTGCAAAGGTGAGAAGGAGCAAAGCCATGGTGGTAATTTTAGGGGTGGGAGAGATTTTAGGGGTGGTTGCTGAGGAGAGGCAGATGCACAGGATGAGACTTGATGCTGGCACGTGTCTTGAGCACAGGATCAAAAAGTCCTGATAGGTTTAAGGCATGTGAACGTGGTGCAGATTTGGAGAGGGACTGACTTATGAGGGACATAAAAGGGAGATTGGCACTGGTTCTGTGGACTGGAAGGACAGGAGAGCCCAGAGAGTCCAGTGAGAGCCTGGCTGGTGGGGCAGGGTGATTGTGCAGGGAGTGTGGGGCCAAGCAGGAGACGTATCAAGCACTCTTGTGCTTACTCCTGGAGTCTGGTAGCATGGCCACCTCCAGACTCCAGCCCCTAGAACTGCCCGAGGATGAATAAAGACCTGGATCTGTGCTCCTTGGCAGTGATTCTTCATAGCAGACCACAGAAGCCACAGCATTTATGTTCATTGTTTGGCTTTGAGGTCTTACTAGTGGAAAACATGTCTAGCTGAAGGAATACTGGCAGCAACTGCCCTCACCTCCAGCCTGCTTTGTGACAGCCACTTGGCTTGAGAGTGGGAGCTCGCAGAGGAAAGCTCAGGGGATGGAGAAAAAGGCTTCTGGGATCTTGCAAGGTCCTAGCTGAGTTGTTTTTCTCCTATATGGCCAGGTTGGTCTCAGACTGCTTCCAGTGTAGGTAGGTAGGTAGGAAGGAAGGTGATGGTATGTCCACCTTGGATGCTGTATCCCATAAAGAATAGGAAAAAAGAAAATAAAGAAGGGAACTGCTGTTTGATATCATTAAATCAGTTCTGGGGCTTGGTACCAATGTATGCATCTTCCCTACCTTGCAGGGCTGAAAACAAATTGGATTTTAATCCAACCTCTTCTGTATGGCGTATTAATTTAATTCTGCTGGCTTTGCATGGCAAGATCTTCCTTCAAGAGTACATCTTCTTGACTTCATTTTTTTTTTTTGGAAAGAGTCTGAGACCCAAATACAGTCTCATACCATGCCTCACCAGCCAGTAGCAACACACAGCAAGGCTGGGCTTGCCAGAGCTGTACTTGGTGGGAACCCTCATTCCCAAGAGGGTGTGTTGTTTCCCCCATCACCACCGAGCACACCACCCCAGCATGGGTCTCAGCGGACAATCACTCCATCCTTCTCTCTGCCCTGCAGGAGCTGCTTCCCTGATGGCAGGCAGGGAATACCTCTAACAAAAATGTTAATTTAAGAGCTGTTAAAGCCTAGGGGCAGCGGGAGGTCACAGTCAGCACAAACAGATGGTTTTTTGTCCTTGATAATTAAACTTTCCTGTAGCTTTGGGTGAGATACTTTCTTGACTTTTATTTCAGCACAGCTGTCTCCAGCCAACTCCATTTCTCCCTCCTCATCCTCTGCTTGCCCTCATCAAACACTCTGTGAAGTCTGGGGCAGGATCCTAGGGAAATCGAGGGTCCTCAGCAGCCCCTTAGTCTCACCCCACATACTCTTCTGGCTCCTGGCTCTGGCAGTCAGAGCCCCTCAAAGGGGAAGCAACTGGAGGCCAGGAGAGGACTGTCAGCCTGGGGCTTTGGGGTGCCCCCAGCCCACTTCAGCAATGCCGCTTCTCCCTGTCATGTCTGCTTTTCTTGTCCACCAGCTGCATCCAGCCAATGCTAAGTTGAGAGGGGGCAAGGGAGCAGGAGCCAGTGATGTCCTGCTGCAGACTAAGGCAGCAGTGGTGCCAAGACAGCTGCTGTCATGTGGTGAGGCTTGGCTATGTGTAGAGCCACTGGGGGGTCAGAGCAAAAAGTGGTCATTTTCTACCCCTGCTGTCCCAGGAGGGCATTTGCAAGCAGAAGAGGGCAGACACATTGCCCCAGTCCCACTGCCAGCCATACCCCTGTGTCTACCAAAGAGGCTGCTGGCAGCAGAAAGCCCCCTCACAGCATCACTGCAGCCAACATGGGCTGCTTTCACCCAAGGGTGGGATTAACTCCTCCCTTCAGTGCCACCCTTGTCACTTGTCATCCGGGCATTGCGGAGAATCCACGTGACTTAGTTTTCCCCTTCAGTCACCCACTTCAAGAACTGGGTGCTGCTGCATATGGATGCAGACCCCAGAAGGCTGCACAGGAGATGCTGGGCACCTGTGGAACCACGTGGGGTGAGTGTGGTGATGGAACGGGGTGGAACTGGATGAAGCAATGACCGACAAACCCCATCTGTCTGCAGAATGGGCAGAGTTCCCCTTCAGTCTTCTTTTTCCTGCCCAGGTTTTGAGTAGTATTCTTGCAGTGAGGAAGGAGGCAGAGGACAGCCCATATGCAGGTGGAGGACAAATGTCCTCAGTGTCATGTCTGTCCTGTCTGCCTACAGTGGCACATGTCCCCACAGCAGCTTGTGGGCCAGTGACCCCTGTATAGTTGGTGGTCTGAAGGCATTAGAGGCAGTGGGGACGCAGCACCTCCCATGGAACCTGGACAGGGAAGGACAGCAAGCAGGGACCAGTGGGGAGCACAAAGTCCCCAGCATCATGAGCCCCTGTCTGCCCAACAGTGTTTGCTGCTCTCCCTGGGCCTTAAAAGCTGCATGTCTCCTGCCTACCCTGTCCTGCCAACTTGTACTGCATGGAGGAGAGATGAAGCAAAGCAACACAAGCCATATTCACCATCCCTGGAGGTATTTAAAAGACATGTAAATATGGCACTTTGGGACAGGGTTTAGTGGTGGACTTGGCAGTGTTAGGTTTACAGTTGGACTTGATGAGGTTTTTGTCCAACCTAAATGATTGATTTTATGATTCCATGATCCTGAGGCGTCTCTGGGGAGGCAGCATCAGAGTCATTGGAGTGGCTTCCTCTGTGCCAACTGCTTAAAAAAAGAAAAAAAAAAGAAGAAGAAAAAAAAGAAAGCCCAAGCAAAAAGCCAAGCTAAAATTAAAATGCCTGAGAAGCTCTGTACAATAGGGTGTTTCATCAGTTACTCTCCCAGTACTGCTAAGCCAATATCTTCTTCCCTCCTTGGACAAGACATCTGCCTAGATCTCTTCCACTGCTCCTCAGTCCAATCCTGCTTATGTCCCTGAGCCCCTGCAACACAACTTCAGGCTGTCATCCTCCTCTAGCTCTCAGCATGTTGGCATAAAGCAAACCTGCCCTGCTGTTTGAGCAGCAATGCTGTGGCCTCAGTCCTTGGATGCCTTTGTTGGTTCAGGAATGAGCTGTAGCTCTCCCTGGCTTTGGGACATCACCACTAGGAGGTTTACTGGGGCCAAGCCAGCATGGTCCTGCTGTGCTTTCCTCCCCTGGAGGAAAGGGGTCCTGTAGGGATGCCAGCAGCCTGGTTAGGATTGCAGCTGGCAGTTTTGCCCTGCTTGCCCCTGCATTTCCACATCAGCCCTGTGCTCTTCACCTCACATAACCCCAGTGCCACTGAGCTCAGACATAGTGCCTGCATGGTGTCCAGCCCCTTACCTGGATGCTGTAGAGAAGAGACCTCCAGAGGAGCAAGATTGGGCTAGTAAGGTATGTAGTCTTTGTGTTTCAAGCAAAATAAGGTTTTTTTTCTGTGGAACTTGTGTCTGCAGGTGCTATTGAGAAGGATGCTAAAAGCTGCTGTGGCCAAACATGCCCCAAAATCTCCCCTAGCAGTGACCACAGGAAACAGCGTGCTCCTCTATGCCATGTCTACTGTGTCATGGGCATCCAGCTGATAGAAAAAGTCTGTCTGGACAAGTCCTCTCTGTCCTCCCTTTCCTCTTTGTTTTTCTCAGAATGGCACATGACTATGCCATGATCCAGATTTTAATACTAGGCTGCTTTCCTCTGCCCTGGAGCTTTAAATCTGAGGGGATGTTGGGTATTTCATAAAGCAGCCTCGCTACAGAGTTTCCCCAAGGCAGGAAACAGGGTTGTGAGCAAAATCCTTGGGGGACTGAAGGGCAATGCAGCCCTGCAGACATAAATAAGAAATGTTGCCAGTATTTGCCTGGAAAGCAGAAACTAAACCTAGCATGAGACAGCAGGACATTCCTAAAGTATTTGGGCTGTTTTGCTCAGTGTATGGGAGTTTGGTTTTGGTTTTGTGGGGTTGTTTTGGTTTGGTTCTGCATCATTAATTTTCTGCTTCTGTGGGTGGAGGTTGGGAATCTAAGTGCCAAAAATCAGGATGACACCAAGAGCTCCATCCCACAGTAGCCACAGCCTGGAGACTCAGAATGAGCGAGAACTGCTCCCAGATATGCCCATCTCAGGTGATTTCTCCAGCTTCCAGAGAGGAGCATTGGGAAGCACCTGAACCACAAGTATCTCCTATCTCCAATGTCTCTCCCTTCTCTGTCTGATCCCTTCTGTCTGTCCCTGGCACCATCTGTGGAAAAACACTGCTCAAGACCACATTTGAATGGAGGCTCCAGATAAAAAGCACTGGTTCTGGCAGTTCTTTAATAGAAGCAAAGATCCTATTGATTCCTGTAATGTCTCTCTGCAGGAAGCCAGGAAATGCTCAGTGCAGAGAAAAGTTGAGTAAAAAGAGAGGGAAAATTTCATTTTCCATTGTTGGTCTGAGCTTTTCTCCACCTCAAAGGCTACCTGGGTGGGTCTGTGGGCTGTAGAGGGGTGGGACTTAGGTATGGCAGCTTGGCTGAGCTTCTTGCCCCAGTGGCACTGGTGTCTCTGAGGAACAATCCTGAGACCATGTTGCTCCTCTGCCATGGGGATTCAAGGCCCTCCTGCCCTGCTGTGCTTCCTCACAGTGCCGGTGTTGAAGACGTGTGATGCTTATTAGTATGCTGTTCCTTGCGCTGGCTTTTATCACTGCTGGAGCAGATGGCTGGCCTTGGACTGCTGCCCTCCACTTGAGGAAAAACTGATTGGCATGGTGGGAGTTGTGAGGACAGGTATGGGCTGTGAGGAACATCCTCCTTCAAGGCTCCAAGCAGGAACAGGGAATGGGCACCAGCAGGCAGCTGCCTGTGAAGCTGCACTGCCCCGCAATGGACGTGGCACCAGGGGCAGGGTCACTGGAGAGATTCCATCAACTGTACCTGTCCCATGCTTTCCTGACATCGTGCTCCTGCCTGTCCTTGGGCCACGGAGGGATCATAGCATCCCAGTGTCCCAGGAATGGAATGCACTGTCCTGATGCTTTTGGGCACCAATTTGAAGAGCTGCAAGGTGTGAGGTAAGCACCCCACCCTGCTCCTGGAGCAGGAGTCCCCATCCCGTGGAGCTGCAGGGTGACAGCCTGACTCCTGGGATTCTCAGGATTCGGCTGGTCCTTCTATAGTTCCCTGTGCCAGTGTCAGCATGTCACCATGATCCACAGAAGCAAGAAATTACCTGTCCTGGGAGCTAGCTTGCTAGTCTGGGTGATTCTCAAACAGCCTGAGCCTTTTCATGGGTTGTTCCTCCCAGACCATCCCAGCTACCCCTGGAGCTCCTAAGCTCTGCATAACCCCCTGAAAAGTAGCTCTGATTTAATCTGGGCTGATGTTCCCTCTCAAGGAGCTTCTTTCTTTAACCCCATGGATATGGGAAGCAGCTTTGGTCATTGCTTTTCACACTGAGACACCTTGCCAGTGACATCCAAGGAAGATGGAGCAACTTTCAGCAGGGATGTTGGAACCAAGAGCTCTGCAAGTCCACAGCTGCCTTCAGGAGCACACATTCAAACCAAAGAAGCTGGCAAGTGCTTCCACCATTTGCCCATCTCTTAGACCACAAGGGCAGGAGGGTCTGCGCTGCCATCCAGGGGTCCAGCAGTGCTCACTGGGATGGCAGAGGCAGAGTGATGAAGGAGCTCTCTGTGGGGTGCTCCTTACTTCAGGATATCCCCTTCCTTGGGGTCTTCACTTCATTACCAGAAAGGAAGGAGGTGGAGGGAGGGAAGTCACAGTCCCTGAGAGCCAAGAGTGAATTTATTTCAGCTGGCCCTAGTCCTCCCTGTGGCACTCATGGTCCAAGGGGGCAGTGCTAATTGCTCTATTGACAGTGGGGGTTTAAATTAGATTTAAGAAAACTTTGCAAGCAGTGGTGATTCTGTCTCTGCAGATAAGGTTTTCTGATAGCACATATGAAGGACATGATAAAGTCCCTCTTTTCTCTCTTTCTCTTAGGCAACAAAGAGTTTAGAGTTGATAGGGCACTGTAAGGCTTTAGGGCTGTTAACAAGCATCTGACATTAAGTGACACTATTTTTTCCTCTCCTTCCCTCACCTTGCTGGCAGGGGTGATCTGAAAGGAGAAGACAGCACTCAGTGCTGTCGGGTGCCCAAGCACTGCTGGCCACATGTGGTACAATCCCTGGGAACACGGGGCTGGAAGGTGTCCTGCCCATTTTGGTGCTTGACTGCCCATACCAGCACCACTGGCCTTGGGGAGGGATGGCATGCCACCGGTGGCACACTGGATTCCCTGGACCAGAAGAAGCTGTGAGAGCATCTCTGGCTTAGGCTGAGGACTCGAGACTGGGTTTAGTAAGGGTGTTGTTTCTCCTTCAGTAATGCTGCGGCTCAGGAGGTGCATGCTGTGAGTGCAGGGGCACTGTGGTGTCTACAGCTGGCATCTGCACTACAGGCGCAGTAGCACACCTCAGGAAGAAGCAGACTGTAACCTGGCCTGCAGGACAGGTGGGCTGCAGTGCCTGCAGTCAGCATCTGCAGTCCAGATGTTGGGTACCACCACAGCCAGCGCCTGTGGTGCAGGCATGTGGTACCGCCTACCTGTTGCTATTGGACATGAAATGAGTACGCAGAAACTTGGTAAGTTCAAAAGAGAGAAAGACTTCGTTTTATTCAAACATCTGGTATTTATAGAATTCCAAAGGCGACCATGGATTGGAGGATTGAATTACCATCTCTTTGACTACACCAGTTCAAAGATCAATCAATCATTTCTCTCCGCCCATAGAGAAAAATGTAGCCTATTCTATTTATACATGAAATTATGTGGGAACTCTTGACTCTTAAAACTTCTTTAGCCTTCTGATAATGTTTATATATTTATGAGAACTTCAAGACTTTCAAAAGAACTATAAAAGATAACACTTTTAAAAATCAAAACAACACCTACCCTTGGCTTCTGCGGTACGGGTGGTACCCTGCATGTGCTGTTGGTGTCTGCAGCACAGGCAAACTGTAGCTGCTACAGCCCATGTCTTCAACAGAGGTGTCCATCCACAGCCCCTGTCTGCAGCAGAGGTTGTAGCATAGCATCAACATTGCTGTCAGCAGTGCAGTCACCCCGTGGTGCCTGTCTGCAGGACAGGCGCTGCTAAGCTCTTTCAGAAGGCTCAGGGCAAAGCTGGAGGGGAAGGAAGCAATTAAACTGAGTTTGTTTTTCCCCCAGTTCACCACTTCAGAGCCAAACTCCATAATAGCACCTGGCGGGGAATTGTCTCATGGAAGAATTTGTCGTGGAAACACTAGGTTTTAAAACTACCACTTTTCTTCGGAGGCAGCCACACTCTTCTAGGTGGAGGGTTTTATTTATTTATCATTGCTGAGAGCAGCCTGTAGCAGGTGAGAGTTGTGGTGGGAGACTGGCGTGCAGCCCACATCCCTCACTAGTCCTGCCCTGTAGCTCCTCTTTCCAGGTGTCAGTTGGTACTCCATTGCTAAAGCTTTGGAGATTATACTAAGGGAGAGCTGCAAGGGATCCATCCCTTTGCCTGCTCAAAAGAGGACAGTGGAACTTTTAAGCAGGAAGTGTCATCCTACTTTTTGCCTGGATATACAATCTCTTTCACTCCTGCTGTGCCCCCCCAGGACTCTCCTCACCCCATCACACCGGAACAGTTAATGTCACAGTGCTGTGCCCCTTCAGTCCTGATCCAGCTCAGGGAGCACATGCCTGGAAACATTTGGTTTAGATTGAGAGCTGCTGGAGGGGACCTTATTCATGTCTGGGTTGAGTTGCCTTCTGCTAAGAGTGACAATGACTGATGCCCTCATTATCCTTGCTGTACAGGACAAGGCAGGGAAATATCAACCCTTTGATCTCTCCCCAAACAGGAAGTTGTGGACAGGGAGGATGGCTACACGGTCCAACACTTCATGTGTTCCCTATCCCCCTTTCTTCCTCCCTGGGCTCCTCTTTCCTGTCTACCTCCAAGAAATTATTCATTACAGGGGAAAATTTACCTTTTGCACAGAAGATTGAGTTTCACACTGCGGGCTTTGCTGTGCAATAAATGTGGTTCCCCTCCATCACCTTTATACTGCTCCCTGCTGACATGGGGACATAGCTCAGGACTCTGCACACCTGATGAGCTGCTGCTTAGTGGCCTGTGCACCCGAATACCAGGGTGCTGGCTTTTACTAGAGAAACAGATAAGCAAGCAAATACAGCAATGAAAATTTGCATTGGAAACATCTGCAGAAATTGTGAAGGCTTTGTTATGTGCTTGGAGAAAAAAAAAATCAACATGGCTTTTGGCAAAAGAGTCAAACAAAGCAAATACTGCATGGAAAATTGCAATTCCAGTGAGAAAAAGTTGGTTTTCTAGCTATATTTTTTGCTCTAAAATAGCTTTGCTCTTGCCTGGTCACAGGGCTAATCTCTAAGAAGAAATGAGGTTTTCCAGGGTAAAAGCAGTTGAGTGGTGAATTCTCTGTGCTGTCACTGGAAGCATCTGCCTGTGTCCTGGCCATGCCAAAGCGTCCTCAGGGATCTTATCTGGGTCCCTTTGCTCTCTCTTACTCCACCTGTATTCCTTGAGACTATCAGTGCCCTGGGACAGGAACCATCCCCTGCTACATAATTGTGTCTGTTCCAATGCCAGCCTAGGCACATCGGCAAGAACAGCAGCAATTTTACAAGCTGATGAGACAAGGGAGGAGCAGCAGGGTGTGGGCAGCAGGTGGCTTTGTTCCCTGGCAGGGCCGGGAGATAGAGCATGATGCTAGTGATGATATTTGCACTGAGCCAAGCTGAAGGCTACATCAAGGAACTCTCACATTGTCCAAAGAGCAGGCTGGTTGCTGGAGGGTCCTGTCTCACCTCCTGTCATTGCCACTGATCCCAAAAATGGGGGGGCTGCATGGCTGCACTAGCTGAAGATATCTGGACAGTGGCGAAGGGAGATTATGGCCCTGGTTCCTTGCTGGCTTCAAGTCCTGGTGCCACCCATCAACACCCAGGGCTGTAGAAAGGGAATGTTCAGTGGAAAGTAAATTTGAGTGTAAATAGGGTGAGTTGGTTCCTAGGTTGCAGGCTGTTTCCAAGCTGCTCAGGGTCACATGCCAGCAGTGCCCCAAGATGTGGCATTGCCACCTGCCTCAGGTTCCGGCTGTCACCCACTCCCTGAGGTGCCACTTTGTGATGGCAGCTGGAGCACAAGTAGGGTGGCAGTCAGAGAGGCATACTGTGGGCACAGATGGGACACGTGGAAAAAAGGCAGTGGAGAGCAGGCAGGAGAGAAGAAGGGTGGAAGAAGAAGAGTGAGAGATAAGGAGGTTGTAATTAGCACTTAGCGTTCCTGCCCAGAGCTTTCAGTGGAAGGTCACCTTCATTATCTCTGTTTTACAGATGGGGAAACTGAGGCATTGGAGAGGGACAGATAGAGTGATTTGCTTAAGGTGACGTGTGAGGGCTGCCAGCAAGATCTGGGGCTTGCATATCTGTGCTCTGCAGTACCAGCACACTGGATATGGCTCTTGCTGCCAGCCCTTGGAGACCAAACCCAGCACTGAAAGATCAGTAGTAAAGGACACAAATCCCTTCTCTGCCCATCTCCAGATGCACCCTCTTCAGACACACTATGTCCCACAGCATCCCTGCCCCTAGGAGACATTTGTGAATCAGGCTGGCCCAGCTGCACGCCAAAATCTGCCCATGAAATCCCACCAAGCTGCTCTTGCCTTCTCCTCCAACTCTGCAAAGGCTTGCTGTGAACCTGAGGCCATCTGGGCTCCTGCAACCATCGCGTTGGGTAATGGAATATGTTTTGCTGGATTTTTTTTCTCACCAATGGAGCTCCCCCTTTATTTAGGTTTAAATGGATGCCATCTGGCTAATGAGCCCATACTCATGTTCTAGATTAAAAGGCAATCCTGTGCACGTTACAGATACGGCACTGGAGATTAGAGAGGCTTAAATGGTTTTGAAGGTGCAATTTGCTTTTCATGCATGGTGCAATTTACTTCCTGGTGGGTGGGCCAGCATCCCCGTTGCTGTTCCCAGCAGCTCCCTTCTGGCTCTAGTCTCCTATACCAGCCCTGGCTGCAAGAAAATGAGAGCTTGGGCATCTCCAGCCTGGCGGGGCCATGCAGGGTATCCTTGTAGTAATTGCTGCCACTCCTAGATGAGCTTTCTGGTGCAGGCAGGATGTCTTGATCACCTGCTTTCTTAGCTGTCACCCCCTCCACACCTCCCTGCACCACAGCATCCCCCAGGACAAGAAACAGCTCACCAGGACAGAGTAGCCCCTGCCCCTCTTGCAGCCCAGAGAAGTGAGGGACAACTGTGGCCCATCAAGATACGGATGGCAGGTGGCTGAGGCTGAGGTCTCTGCTGAGATCAACATCTTGCACATCCTGCAGCACCAACTGTTGCTGTGAACTACCTGGGTGTGCTCCCATCTCCTCAAAACCCCTACAACCCATTTGCAGGTAGTATTGGCTCCTGGGATGCTGCTGCATCTGCCACAGAGAGCCCCACCAGGGGTTGGCTTTCCTAAGGAAAATGTTGAAAACAACATGGGGAAGATAGAGCATTTGTGCAAGGCATATCATCACCTCCAGGCACCTCCCATGGGATGTGCCACAGGCTGTTGAGTGATGAGGAGTGTGTCAGCAAAATGCCTCGTTTTGGAGTGAATTTCTCCTTGGTTGTGATGGAGCTGGTTTTACAGTCATCTCCTTGCTGTCCCATCACTGGGGGCTCTCAGCCCTGAGGGCAAACCCTGACTGCTCCTGCCTATGTTTGCTTCCACAGATGGCTAACCCTGTCCCGTCAGCCTGCTGCGTGGTGCTCGCCGCGGTGGTGGTGGTGTACGCCCAGAGGCACAGCCAGCAGGGTGAGTCCTTCACACCTCCCAGGCCCTGGGGGTCCTGAAAAATGGGAATGCTGCTCCTTCAGCGCCTCTTTCCTGGGGGAATCTGGGTGCACCCTCCAGGTGTGCCTGATATTATTTCTGTGCATGTAATCACTTGTCTCCATGACAAGTGTCCCTTCCAGCCATCATCTGTGGAGTTTGGGCATCCCGCATCTCCCTCTGCTGATGCCCCTTGCCCCACCCATAGCTCTCTGTGTTCCTACAGCTTTGGAACTCTTTGCCCACTCTTTTGTGGATGCTGCCCCATGCAGCCCGCCCATGAAGAGATGAAGAGTTGGGAGGAAGCATCAGCCTGACAGCTCCAAACTCTAATCACCCTGACAGCTCCATGACACCTGGCCCCATGACAATGATAAATGATGCTTCATCCTGCTCTCACCTCCTTGGGGTGACTTAATCCCCACTGCCACCACACATCTGTGCCCACCATTAGCTCACATCTCTCCAGGTTGGCAGAGGATTCAGGGCTTATTTTAGTGGTAGCTTTAGAGGGATTATACTTTAGAGTCACTGGTGGCATTGGGAGCCAGAAGAGCCCCACATGATTTTTGCGTCTAGGTAGGAGCAAGAAGATTATGAGAGATGGTTGGGTCCTGGTGTGGAGTCCAGCTCTTCAAAAACTGGAAAAAATGGGGAACCCACAGAATGCCCTGCTTTTCCTGGCAGCCTGTCTGTAGTAGCTTTTAGAAGATCTTAGAGGGAAATTTTGATTATTAACTCCAGTAAAGACATCTATGCATCCTTGGGCTCTGTGAAATTGAAGAATCCACCCAGAGTGCCCACTGAGCTGCCCTAAATCCAGTTGGGTTGCCACAAGCTTCCAGTTTGGACAAAAAGCAGCCAGGGTTTGGCAACACAACTGCATTGCACGGGGACAGGCACTCTCTGGACACAGAAGGATCTTGCTGGCTGGTGTTGCAGGAAGGTCCCCAACCCCTTCCCAGGGTGCCTGCTCAGAGCATTTAGGTGCTGAGCTGTATGCTCCTTGTGTGTGTGTAATGCTTCCTGCAGAGAAGCAAAGCTGCTCACTCCTGCTGTGCTTGCAGGATCACTACCTGGGAAGCTTTAAAGGACGTGGCAACAGGACTGCCAGAGAGTCCTTTGGATGCTTTGAATAGTAACCAAGGCCTGTTGCACTAGGACATGCACAAAACACAGAAGTGCCATGTACTTCAGGGTTGCACACACTTGAATTGTGTTGTCTAGAGAAGAACAAATGCTGCTTTTCACTAGGTGAGCAGGTCTACACATTTTGCCACTGACAGCTGGTGCAGAGCTGCAGTGACCGTCACCTTCTGCTCTGTGACAGAGCAGGATTCATGAGTTTGGCAGCATAGCCTCCCATGTCCTTGTGTCCCTCCTATTTCCCTTGCCTGCCTGTGTCTGGGAGGGAGGTTTGGGGCACCAGCTCAAAACTGAAGCTGCTGAGGCCTGTGTGCATCAACAAGTGCCTGAATGGGGTGTGGGAATGAGGCAGGGCCCTTCCCATGTGTAGCAGCTTCACTGGAGGACAAAAAAAGGATACAGGATCAGAAAATTACTTATGAGATAGTAGGATGCCTTCAGCACTGTCCTCAATCTATTCCCCAGGGGGACTGCATGTCCCTCTTGGGAATCTCTGAAACGCTGCCGAGGTATGCTCTGGGCAAGAGCTTTGGAGCAGCAGATCTCCCACCCACCCCACTGTGCCTGGCTTGGAGAGGCTGCACACAGGCAGGTCAACAACAGAGACCCAAAGCTTGTGCCCTGTGCCCACTACCCAGAGCTCACCCCCTGCCCTGCTGCAGCCTCTCCTCACCAGCCACCCCAGAGCTCATCCCCCACCAGCTGGGCACTCAGGCTGGAACTGCACAGCAGGAACGGGGTGGGAGGATGGATTAATCCCACTGGTGGCAGGGACTCGGTGGAGTGGTGGGAAGATTCTGGCATAGAGTCCATTTATCATGCACTTGAGGCACGTTCGACTTTAATAGCTCATGAAGCACTCTAAGAGATGCATTAGAACTGAATACTTGAGTGAGGAGGATGTGACAAGCTGTTAAGTGAGCATGAGCACTGCGGAGGGAGGCTGGCCACCCTCTCCTGGCTCTCATGTGCACCGAGGTGATTACTGGAGCGTCCTGCAAAGTGCCACATGAATTAATAAAAGCAGCATCAGGCTTGGTGAAGGTGAGGCTGTTCATGTATTAACCCCTCTGCTGCTCCCCTTTGGGCCTTCTCCTTGGGGCTGGCAGAGCATCTGTCTGGGATTCAGAAGCCTGGGATGATCTCCAGTGTTAGGAGAAGGGCGTGGAGGGGCTTAGAGGTCAGTGGATTTGGGGTTTCTGTGACCTTTGGGGTGACAGATCTCCCTTGCTTTGCATCCCTGTCAGGCTGCTCAGCCTTCTCATGCATCACACAGCTGGGAACTGAACTTCCCAGGGGGTGGGCACTGGGTGATGGGAGATCAGAGACATCCAGCAGAGTAGCCCTAGGGGGATGCTTGGAGGCTGGCATTAATGTTCTGGCTCTTAGCAGTGGATTTGAGATGTCTGCTGCAAGGAAAGGTAGAGGGGCAATGGAAGAGGGCGTCCAGGAGTGTCATCCCTAGTGCATGAATAAACAGCTTTAATGGGTCTGCCAGATTGGGCCAACCTGCCTGCAGAGATGGGCATTACCCTGGACAACTACAGGGCTGTCCCCATCTGCACAGATACAGCTGGCATGGAGGGATGGACAGAAGCTGCAGGAAGAATAGGAGAGCACACAGGAGACAGAACAAGCTGAAGACCTGGGAGAGAAGGGGAGAGCATTGTGTCCTCCATAAAGATTCACAGGATTGTTTAGGTTGGAAGGGACCTTAAAAATCATCAAGCTCCAAACCCACAGCCATGGACATCAACTAGACCTTCACTAGACCAGTTTGCATAACATTCCATCCAATCTGGCTGTGAACACTTCCAGGGATGAGACATCCACAGCTTCTCTGGGCAACCTTCACCAGTGCCTCACCATCTTCACAGTGAAGGATTTATTCCTGATATTTAATCTAAACCTACTCTCTTTCATATTAAAGCCATTATCCCTTGTCCTGTCACTGCATGTCCTTGTGACAAGTCCCTCCTCAGGTCTCTTGTAGCCCCTTTATGTACTGGACAGTGCTATAAGTTCATCCCAGCACCTTCTCTTCTGCAGGCTGAAGAATGCCAAATATTTCAGCCTTTCCTCATAGAAGTGGTATTCTAGCTCTCTAATCAACTTCCCATTATTTTGGATAGCTCAGTTTTCCTTCCTGTGTTTTGTTCTCCAGGCAGTGGTTGCCGCTAAATGTATTTCGGAATGGAGGAAAGTGATGGGGAAATCTGAGCAGAGCACCGATGTGATTGCTGTCTGCTGTGACACTCACACCTTTGGTTGTCCAAGGTCTCCACTGTGTGAGCAGAGCTGGTGGGGGTCCCTGCAGTGCAGTGACCTCCTCCCTAGCAGCGTCTGGGTTCCTTCAAAGGTCTGGGAGAGGTCACATCATGAGCTTTGGGGTTTAACCCAAGCTCTTATGTGGGAAGTGTGTACATGGTGGAGATGCCTAACCACATGTCAGGCTACCAAGTGTACATGCATGGGTGATTTCAGCTTTTTGTACTGAATGCTGTGACTGCCTGTTGCTGGACTTACCTGTACTTATTAAACTCAATGCTTAAGGCAGTCCTGAAAAGAGAGAGTTCTGCTGTGACCAAGGTGTCTTCACCGTCCATCAGCTCTGACAGAGTTATGTCCACATCTGTCCCAGACTGAGATTTCTTTGCTTTTAAAAGAGGAGTAATTCTGCTTTATTGATCCTCACCTTGCTGAATTAACTCATGTTTAAACAATAATTATGTTTTCACCCAGGAGAGGAGACAAAGAGATAAAAGGCTCTGGAAATGAATGCACTTCAGATGCCACATGCTGGGGTTAATTTATTGATGGGTGAAGAAATTCCCATCTCCTCTCTTCCTCACCAGCAACAAGCAATTAGCTCCCATCATTCCTCAGCCAAGGAAAAGAGAGATTTTTTTTTTCATTACTCTCCCTTTTTTTCTTGCTCTCTTAAGCCCTGGCTAATCTTTTGCAGTCAGTTCTGCTGCAAAGCCTCCCAGGGGCTCCAGTTTGCACATACCTTGTTAGAAATGCTGCTGCAATGACAAAGTCTGAACTAGTAAATAGCCTTCAAAATGCACAGCAAAGCCAGGCAAATTGGCTTTTCAAAGTGAAAGCAGCTGTAGATAGGAAAACCTCTTTCCCATTCTAGAATTGCCCAGCCTTGTCTGTGTTGCATTTTTTGGCTGACCAGCTCTTTCTGGACTCTGCTTCTTCTACATAAGTCAGCCCATGGCAGAGAATGCCATCTGCCTAGCGTGCTTAAACTAGACACTTTGATTTTGGAGGTGTTATCTGAATTTGCTGTGTAGGAGATGGTTTGTACATTCACACCAGGCTGTGTGTTTTGTTTGTAGACATCTGTGTAGGTTTTGGGTGTTGTGCAAATGCAGTTGAGTTGAGGTGACTGGATTTAAGAGGTGTGATGGGGTGGCTTTCTGCATCCAACCTAAGATGTCTCTGCAGGAGTGCCATCTACAAATATACATTTGTAAGTATATTTGAAGTATCTCCCTCCCCTCCCCTCCCCACAGCACTATCACAGTGTCCTTCAGTCATGCATTAAGTGACATGACAAACATCTGTTGTGTGTTGTTTGTTTTTGCACCCATTCCCCAGGGTGTGTGCAACAGAGTGATCTGGAATTTTTGTAATTGCCAGGACACAGGCTGTTGCTGGGGAAGGCAAGGTCAAAGGGGACTGACTGTGTGTGCAGAGTGGCTGGCTGGGGGCTGGAAATGGTGCCTTCTTCCAGGCTTAGGTTAGTGCCAGTTCAGGAAAAAGCTATGTCTTCTTGTTACATAGCACCTTCCTACCTCCCATGACACCCCCTTCTGCCTCTGGCCAAGTTTTCTCTCGGCACTGGCACTTTATTTCCAAGTGGCTCCTGACAAGGTCTTATCATTGTTGTCCTTCCCGGGACACCATCCTGCATTCTGCAAGTCTGACCTACATTCCTCCCCTGGAGATGAATGGACTTGTGTTTGTCTGCATAAAACACATGCTCATGCTGAGGGAAGGCTCGTACATTAACTGCTCTGGACTCTGTCTGATGGACTCATCCTTTCCATTACATACATCAACCCTTGTGTCACTGGCAAACTTTGCCAGCAACAGTTTTATGTTGCCTTCAAGATAATTGATAAGACGAGTGATTAGCAATTGGCCAAGAACATATCCCTGCAGGACCACACTGGGAACACCCTCCTGCAATGATGATTCCCCATTAACAATTAATTCCCCATTAGCAATTAGATTTTTTTAATCCTTCCTGTTACAACTCTGGATGCTCTCGTTATCCAGCTGGCTGAAAATACCAGCCTCACTCCAAACTGCAGCCCCATTCAGCAGAGCCTTCTTAAATCATTCTGAAGGCTGCTGTTCAAGGGCAGGCATCTGCTCTTTGCTGCTCACAGCTAAGCTAGCTCAGGCTCGTGGCCATCCCCTGGGAATATGCAATGTCCTAGTGGGACCACTGCATCTGCTGAGGGACAATCTGCTGGCCCATCCCATGCTAGCCAGAGGTACAACCTGGCTGAAATTCAAGTTGCCCTCTGATGCCTTTCCAAGGAAGGTCCATCATCTCTATCCTTGAGCATTCATTACTGTGATGGTTTTCCCACTACCTCCCCATCTTCCCTACCAACCCACAGCTGCAGGGAAGCAGAAGAGACAGCAACTCCACCTGCAGGGACACCCCTGCTGCAACCTATTAGACTTTGCTGCACACTGTCAGGGTGTTTAATAGCCCATCAAGTTCTGGAGCCCCCTTTGTTGCTCTGATCTTCCTTGGTGAAGATGAGCCTGTCTAAGAAGAAGAACCCCATACCCAAACAGGCACAAACATCTGTATCCTCCCCTTTCCATTTCTACCCCTCTCTCTGTTCATGAGCACCTGGCTTTATTTTTCTTTTTTTTCCAGCACAAGATGCATCTCCCAAAAGGTTCTCTGCCTGAAAAATAAAAGAAAACAGCAAAAATAGCCCAAAGTCCTGGAACAACTTTTTCTATTACTGGACATCCCCCTGAGCTCAAGTAGATTTCCTGCCCAGACACAGAGTGAATTACGGCCAAGCTCTAGGCAGCTGACCTTGTGGTCAGCCAGAGCACAGGCTTGCTAATAAATGTGGTCAGCCCCTACCGCAAACAGCCTATTTTTAGTGCCTGTGCTTTCTTGCCCACTGCCTCATCACTCCACAGGTTCCAGAGGCGAGCATCCCACAGGGGTCCACCCAGCAATGCAGGATAGCCCTGTCAGGAGCACATCCCAAGCTTGCTCCTCCCTCCTTGGAGCTGGAAAATCAAGAGACTTCACTTCCACACATTGTCTGTTAATTTTGCGCTGCAGAAAGTCGCTGGTACGTGGCACAGTGTGGCCTGACCTGCTGGGACACACTGCAGGAGCACAGCTTGTGCCTGTCAGACAGGGATTGGAGAGCTCACAGCTCTTACCTGTGTGTGAAAAATAGCCACAGGTCAGCAATAAGATTGATGTCCCGTTGTGCTAAGTGCTGTTGGATGCACAAGGTAAGATGTTCTTGAAGTGCAAGTGGGGGAAAGGAGGGAAGGAATAAAAATAGAGGGATTGGCACTTATGTGAGAGGAAACACAGCTTGATGGTTCAGGGCTTTGAAATCTTACCTTTTGCAAGTTACCAAAGTTTGTGGACATTGCAAAGAAGCTGCCTCCTTTCCATGTACAGTTCTGTCTGGAGTCACTTGAATTCGCCACTTTCTGGAAATGGAAGTAGTTATTTGAAATAGAGCTGATGAAGTTCTGGAATAAAGTGGAGATCTGTCCCACATGAGCTTGGAAGGAAACCTAGTTGGCAATATCTGTGATGCTATCAAAAAAGGGAACCCTTCCCAAAAATACATAGGCCCTATCTATTGAAGCAGATCACAAATCTGTAAAAGAATCAAAGACAGAAAGAAAAGAAAAGAAAAGAAAAGAAAAGAAAAGAAAAGAAAAGAAAAGAAAAGAAAAGAAAAGAAAAGAAAGAAAAGAAAAGAAAAGAAAAAAGAAAACACAACTTTAGAGTGTGGATCTATTAGGCTTTGTACAAGCCTGTGAACCCACAAAACCTATGAAGAGAGTTCATGTCTGTGGTGAGAAGAAACTGCCAGGAGGATCACAGTCTGACGGGACTCATTAGTTCTGCCAGTGTTAAGGAAAAACATGTCCCAGTAGTCTCTTAGGATTCATTACACATCAACAGGCAATGGAGGAGGAGGAATGTGATTTGTAGTCCACCCAGACATCTAGGGAAGCTTCAAGTGGAGGATTACTTCTAACACAGGGCAATGCTGCCACAACCCCTGGGGCGGGGACAGGACCTGCCAGGCTGTGGCTGTGCAGAGGAGGTAGAACTAAATTTGTGGATCATCTACATAAGCCAGACAGTCCTTGCCAATAATTCCTTGTTGAAACCCAGTGCTGAGCAAGCCCTGCTTGTTGGGGAGAGGATGTGAGGAAAGGTTTGGATTTCCTTCCTGGCTTGGCATTGTCCTGCTGTATGGAGCAGGAGCATGGCTTCCTCTGCTGACATGTAGTTGTAAATAGACACATTGCCACAGCAGCTGGGAGCTCCCAAAGGCTGATAGAAGCCAAAATCTCATTTGCACAAATTTTTAGACCTTAGGAAGCTGAGGTTTAGCCCAGCACAGATGGAATAGCCATAGACCTTGTTCTTTACATGAGCACTGACTGATGAAGAGGAGCTGTGTCCTGTCCTAGCAGTGATCTCCTTTTGGTGGGGGAAGAAGCAATCCTCATCCTTTCCTTACATTCTCTAAGGTTTCCAGAAATGGAAGATCACATAAAACTGTGACAGGTGGAGTGGAAACCTTAGTGCTTCAGGGATTTGGCTTCAATATGCCTCCAAAATCTCAGAAAGGTCTCACCTCAGAAGTCACATGTGGCCATCCCAATGAAGCAGATATCTCATATTTCCAGAGCAGCCTGCTCCCACCAGCCCACATATCCAACAGAACTTGGACTGAATGTAACACTCATTATTTATCCCATTTGAAGATTTTCCAATGTCTGAAGTCCTAGATGCTCTGAGCCTGCAAAGCCAATTTCCCATCAGCTCAAAGAGCAAAATGTAGCAGCCCTGGGGACAGCTCTGGGCACCACTTGTGAGAGCCCACAACCTCAACAGTGGGTGCTACCAATCATCCCCACGACATGTTACAGTAGCTGTGTGTGGCAGAACCCAGGACAAAAAAGTCAGGAAAGGCTAAGACATTCTGGTCCTGCACATCCATCTGTAGTGCTGGGCATGGAATCACTTGCTGCTATCTTCGGCTCACCTGTGACACATTTGGGAACAAGCAAAGCCCTGGAAAATGGGAATACAGGCACAGCGAGACATTTAGTACAAACATTTTCATCTCTGCTTCCTCAGGATTTTCTGGGGTCGGAACAGAGCAAAGATACCATAAAACATAATCAGGAGTGCAGATGCTGGGACACAACATCCACAAAACTCTATTATCAAAGTCCTTGGTGCTGTTAGTTTCTCTGAACAGACACTGTGCTTCTATGGAAAGGGAAATACCAGATTCCTAATCAGGCCAGGAGATGCTGGAGTGTAAAAAGTATACAGAACAACTTGCAAGATGTGCAGTCTGTGCTGTGGATGAAAAGAGTGCCTCTCAGGATAAGTGGTCTTGGGCAGCACTAAATGGGATGGATCCATGCAGAGAAACCAATATAATTGTGGCATATTAAAAGGAGAAAGACAAGAAGGATTGAGGAGGGGCTGTGTCAGGCTCATTATAGAGGGGAAAAGCGATATGTGTCACCTTGTAATGGTTGCTCCAGGAAGGTCCATCAGGTGGAGAAGTGAAGTGAAGCCACAAGGCAATTGACAGTGATGGAGGCAGGAGGGGTTACAGCAGTATTAATCCTGTATGAACCATTGATCTCTTGGTGTACAATTTGCTGGAAAAGAATGCTATACAGGCTCAGCTGTTAGCAGGTGCTAATTGAAGCCAAGCAGTCTGGAGCTTCATTGCACTGTCTTCCCTTGATTAGAGCAATACAGGGGAGCCTGGTGTTGGGGAAAGGGACTTGTTGGTGTGATTCACATCACAGGGATAAAACAGTCTTTTACTCTACTTAAGAGACAAGAGGACGGGGATAGAATATTCTCCGTACACAGCTGCATGTATGTACCTATGTGCAGGGAGAGTCCCTGGCAGGACACATCCACTTCTCAGTTCAAAATTCCCTATGGATGGGACAAAACCTCACCTCAGAGTGCACATAGCTGACGGAAAGGTAGTGTCTTTCATCCCACATTCCATACACTTGACCTTCCTAGCTTTTTTGGTTTTCAAAGCCTGCAGCATTTTCCCCAGAGCAGACCTGTGTTAGCAGATTTAAGTCATTTGCCTGTAGCCAGGCTCTTCTTAGTTATCCATTCTGGAGCCTTGCAAAACAATCTACAGAGCTGATGCTACAAAACATTGACCTGCAAGGCCGGGAGCCCATAGGACTTCTGCCAGTCAAGACCTCTGTGATTTGTAGGCAGAGCAGAGCTGGCACTATCACACTGAGGGATTAACTGGGATGCTCAAGCAGGGCTGCAGCATCTGGCCCATCTTGCTTGATTCCTGCTGGGTTTCTGAGGTGTTATGAGGTGTGCCCATGAGTGCATGTATTTCTGATGTCCAGGCCTTAGGTGTGCTGCTGAATAAGAGCTCTGCTCACAGAGAGATGGTGGGGAATGGATGCCCTGCTCCTCCAAAGGGCACTTCTGTTCCCTGAAGAAAAGTCCACTCCATGCTCAGCTGGTCTCTGCCACCCACAGGGGCCCTACACCTGCAGCCTCTAGGACCCAAACTGAAATAAAACCAAGGAAGTTGATGATCATCCCTCACAGATGAAAGAGCCCCAGAGGGGGATCAGGAGCTCATCCTGTTGTGAGTGGCATGAAGGCAAGCTCACAACAGCTGAAAACCAGAGTGGTACAGGGCGTACACACAGGGCTCCACTGCTGGGAGCTTGTTCTCATTAGCCCCACATCCATCCATCCATCCATCCATCCATCCATCCATCCATCCATCCAT
>QUSF01000074.1:832592-867813 GCA_003676055.1 Chloebia gouldiae | reverse complement strand
CATCCATCCATCCATCCATCCATCCATCCATCCATCCATCCATCCATCCAAATGAGGATCTTCTCCAAACAGGTGGTTGAGCTCTACTCGTCATGTGCATTGTTAATGTACAAATCCACTCCCAGAGGGAGTGTAAATTGAGCCTGGAGTGCTTTCCATGGGATTCTCCATCCATAGCCATGAACTTGAGACTTCGCAGGATGAGTCACAGAGAGCCTCTGACTCCAGCCAAACCACAAGCCGTGGTAGGTTGGACTCCACTGAGTTAATGGCTTGTCTGTGCTGCGGTGTGGTAGCTCCAGCTGACTGAATGCTGTGCAAGGGAGAAACTGAGGCACATGGGAGTGACATTGATTAAATCCAGAAGCTAATATCTGTCTGTGTAGTCCTCTCCTGCAGTTTCCCATGGGAAGCCTCCATGACTGGCTATAACTGTGAGCCTGGAGACCTGCCACAACCTGTGCCAGTTGCCAGGACAACTGGAGAGGCTGGGTGCAAAGTAATGAAAATGCAGTGATGTTGCTGAGCAGCAGGAGGAGACTGCTTAGCCTTGCAGGAGCTCCTGTTGTTGGGAGGGAGTGTAGCATCACATAGGATGCAGCAAGCCATAAGCCTGGTGGTCATATTCATGGCACAAGTTCCTGTGCTCAGCAGACTTGAAAAATAGTTTCACCTTTGTGGTGGAAAGCACGGGGTCTTGTGTTTTTCCTTTGTATGAGGGTCCCTCAGTGTGGCATAGAGGTGGGATTTCCCACTGGTCCCTCCTCACTCTTAGAGCATCACAGAAATCTTCTGGCAGGGTTAGGAACCATGGCCACAGGCTCACCTTCTAGTGAGCTCCAGTACTGTTCCCATTGGTGCTCCAGTGAAGTCCATTCACTCTCCTGGGATTCTTCCCTGTGTCTTTTGCTCTCAAGGAGCCTCTGAGTCTTTGTCCATTAGCAGGCAGCTCTTGCCTTCCACTCTCCACATCACTTTGGGCACTAAGACAAAGGACTTTGCTCCTACTTGGTTTTGGAGGCTGCTTGTGCTCTGTCTCTGACCCCACACAATCACCCTCCTCTTAGCTTTGGCTGGGTGTAAAAGCTGTGCCAGCTCCATGGTTGCTGTTGGCAGAGAGCCTTTAGGGATGCTTGCAGGATGCCTCACTGCTGATTTACAGCTTCAGCTCACCAGGGTCTGCCCCAGCTCAGATTCCTCCAGCTCTCAGCTCTGACACAAACATCCCTGTCCACTCCTCCTGGTTTTCAACTGAAGCTGCTGGAGGCTGATGCTTGCTTTTATGAAGTGTGAGCCCTGAATATTCAGGAAGCAACATTGAAATTGGTGTGACCATAGTTGGCAGGCTCTGGCCCTTAATTAATTAGCATTGATTGTACTTCCAACAGTGGAGGAGGGAGCTGCAGCTCAGGGAAGCAGTGAAGTGTTGCAATATAATCACTGCAGCTATTTCTACACTGCTGGTTGGTGCTCTTCAAAAGTTACCTAACTGGTGCATTGGCAGCATGGTAGACAGAAAGGAAAATCCCAGGGGGAATAGTAGCAACACAGGACTTTGGAAACTGTCATTTTAGAGGAAACACTTGTCTGTATGTCTGTGCAGGGCTGGGGTTTGTAAATTTCTTGAATTTTCCTTTTTAAATTTTTCATTTATTTATTTATTTTCTGGTGATTGGCATTGCCTTAGCTTGACTCAGCCTTATCAAAGGTGCTGTCCGTGTCTTTTGCATGGCAGCAGGGTCAGTTCATCCCAGGGCTACTAAGAAGTGCTGTTTAAGTGGGATGTGCCTTATCTCACAGGAAATTTGGAGCAGGTTGCAGGGTTGGATCAGTGACTTTAAATTGGAAATGCCTGCCCCATCTGAGCAAGATACCCAGTGAACAATCCTACTTCTGTGTCAGTGAACCCACTCACTCTGTTATCTGGGCAAATCTATTCCACTGAGCTCTCTGAGTCCGTGGTCTTTTGTATCCAGGATGCACTTTTTTCCCCATATTTTTGCAATTTTATTCTTGGCAGCTCCAGAGAGGTGGGCCTGAGCATCCTTCTGTTGATCTATGAGAAGGACTTTGGGATGCAAACCCAGAAGGAAAACTTCAAGATTTAGGTAGACAGATTTAATCCCTCCACATTCTTCATCCTGCCCTAAATCACAGCTCCAGAATGAAGAACGCACGGTGAGAGCCACCATGAGCACTCACAGCTCCTTTAATGCAGTTACCTGATGCTACAGATGTGTCTCCCAGCCTGGCGAATACTGAACCCTTCTGAAAACATTCAGTGCCTTTAATTGATGCTGTGGCATGGGGCAGCAGCTCCCAGGCTCGTCCCTGCACAGCCCATAGCCCCACAGTGTGCTGCGCTGACTGTGTGCTGCGAGCTGGGACTCTGGGGCCCTTCCTTTCCCACATAACACGTGTGCACAGACGCCTTCCAGGGATTCTGGAAAAGCAGTGCCAGAGCTGGATGAGGGGTGGGAAGTGCATGTCAGCAGGCAGAGACCTTCAAGTCAAGCCTGGTAGCAGATGGGATTAGTGGATACGGGCTGTTGGGTGATTTAATTGTGTTTTCCTTCCTCCAGTGAGTTTGCACCATTTTTCTTAACTTGCTTAGCCCTGAGGAGTTTTTTAGTGTAACCAGTATTTATGGAAAGCTTTTTGCTTTGGTGCCTCCCAGAGAGTCACTGGTGTGCACAGCAGCAGCCGTTTCACAGCCCCACAAGCCATCCCTACAGTGCTGGCATCACAAGGGCCATAGAGGGGTCCCAGGTGGATAAAAAAGCACCAGCTGAAGTTAATTCAGTGCTTTGTGGTTTTGTATTTCAGCAGGGTCAGGAGAGCCTGATCAAACCCTGGTGGCAATGTACCAGGTGTCATAGGATCACAGGGAAGGAGGAAAACCAGAGCCTAGCTCTGATGAGAACAGCTCTTCTGGGCCAGTCATTTTATCTGCTTTGGGGACTTCTTCTCCATGTGTAAGACAGGGAGAATGATGCTCCCCTCATTTGTCTCAGCCAGTTGTCAGATCCTTGTGGTGGGAGCTGCATCTTGCTGGGTGCCAGCATGAAGCAGTGGCTGACAGGGCCATCCATAGCAGCCTGCAGGCACTGTGATCGTGTGCGTGCTGAGGAAGAACTGCCTCCATCCCCTGTGCTGGAATCCTGTGCTTCCCATGAGGGGCATCTCCATCAGTAAGTAAAGCACTGGTTGCCAATCTGTCCCGGGCAAAACTGATGGGGAGAATCCTCAGGAGAACAGTTTTCTGTTGGACATTAAGTCCCATCAACATCCAAATGTTTTACAAAACCATATTCCTCTGTCAGGGGAGATTAAAAAGAGATGAAGCGTAGGGGAAGGAAAGATTGCAGTTTGTATTTTTGGTATTTTTCAGAAATTGTTAAGTTCTTCACTTAGAATTGACACCCCCTTCCCCTTAAAAAAAAACAAATGTTTTGCAAAGCCTTTTGTACAACTCAGTTCGGAAGTTTCAAAAAAAAAAAACTCTAAAACACATGAAAATCTTTGATTTCCTTCTGAAGGAAGGAATTTGGCTGTTTTCGTGTTTTTTTTCATCTGTAACAGAAAATATTTGTAAGTTTGGGCTTTTGCCCTGGTGGAGGCAGAGCAGTACTTTCAACTTCATGGCACCCTGAACCTGCCCTGGCCATGCCAGAGCTGCGGGGGTGCTGCAAGCAGCAGATCCTGGAGCAGCAGGAGGAATCTCCTCTAGCCCATTCCCGCTCCCGTGGCCGCTCTCCCGTTACCATCTGCAGCCGCTCTCCCTGGGTGGGCTGCAGAGGATTCTCTTTTTGCTGTGCTACAGTTTTTCTCTTCATAATCTCGAGCTGGAGGTAGGGGAAGCGCGGCTTGCTGCTTGTAGCTGCTTTCCATGCATGTGTGCATAGATTTGCACTGATTTTCTCTCCTTAAGGACTTTCTGGTATTCCCCCTCACACGCTGTGCATGTGGTTGTTTGCAGGCTTCTGCCTCTGGGCAATTTCCTCCTCCTCATTACTACCCTTCACTCCCTCATCCCTTATCCTCTTCCTGATGGAGACAGTCTCTCACAGCCGACTCATTTCAGAGATGTTTTTTTCACTGCTGAAGCCAAGATTTTTCTCTCTCCCATTGCATTTCATCTGGAAATGGGAGGAGGAAGCAGGTTTTTGGGTTTGGTTTGGGTTTTTGTTCAGCATGAAATAATTTCTGAATGCTAAAGAGGCATGAGAGTGAAGCTGGCGTAAGGCTACCCTGAAATACTCCATTTGTTCTGGAAGTCTTTCTCCGCCCTCCTCCAGAAAGCTTCCTCTAGTGTTTAATTTTAAAGCAAGTCACTAATATTTTTTGTTTTCTTACTTTCCAGAGAAGATTCCTCTATTACTTTGGCTTGTCTGGAAATTTCTATGTACACCAGAATTTTTTTCCTTGGCTTTTCTTTCCTCTTTGATTTCTTTTTGCCAGGGTTAAAAGCCCGAAGTCAGCAAGGTACTTAAACACATGCTCAAAGTTAAGGCCTTGCCTAAGTGCTTTGCTGACTTGGAGCCAAAGATATTTTCTCAAGTCCTTTAAATGCTTCAGAACCTGAATTCAAAATGTTTTACAGAAATTCCAGATTTCAAGTATCTCCTGTGCTAATAATAGTTGTAATTCAGTACAGCCTTCATATGACTGGAGCTCTAGACATGGTGAGTTTCTGAATAGTCTTACTTTCAGAAAATTTGCCTCCCTAAAATCTTCTGCTTCAAACCCAAGAGCTCTCCAGAGAACAGGGCACACTTACTTGTATTTCAGTCAATGAAACATAACTGGCCTTTTAGCTGTTGTTTTGCAATAAGACACAGCTTTAAACACTTACATTTAGGAAATAATGCACAATTGGTTCAAGAATTAATGCCTGCTCCTGAACTAGCATTTGCTCATTATCCCCAACAGAGGCAATAAAAAAACCTAGTTCAACTTGAAGATTCTCTGACATGGCAGGATCAGAAATTGGAGGTTAGGAGATGCTCTGAAAAGTAAACTGGGCTCCCAAAAGCAGCCCTGCTCTTTGCTTTAGTCAGATGGATGGCAACAAAAGTGGTATGGAAAGGGAATGGCAGTGGGTAGACAGGCAGAAAAAGGCTGTGTCAAAGGGGAAGAGAGGGAGGAGGAGAAGGAGAATGTAATTCTAGAAGCAGAGAGCCCTCAAATATCAAACAGAAATTATGGCATGTTTTTGGGGGGCTCTGTAAGATGAAGCCATGAGGGTTCTGCATGATGAGGCCACCAGCCAGTGGGAATGGCTTTGGAAATGCTCAGCTGCTTAATGAAGAGCATATTCTTCACAGGTTTTGGAAAGGGTCCTGGACATTGGTGCTTAGAGCACCAACAAGGGGGCAGGGCCAGGCAGGAACTGGCTCAGTTAACAAGTCCTCAAGGAGTTGCATGCTCCCTCCTCTGAAAACACTCTGTGATGCTGCTGAGAATGGGACCAACCCTGCTGAAAGCTCCTGGCTCACCGGCCTTGTCTTAAGCTTCTGTTTTCTGAGGTGGTGTGATTTCCTCTGAGCTTCTCCATTATGCTTTGCAGATAGATGAACAGGATGCATCCAGTCTATGATTCTGTGATATGTCCCCATTTTTTGGATTAATGATCTTCAGAGATCCCTTCCAACCCATTCCATGATTCTATTATCTGCACAAGAAGGCATGCAAAGGCTCTGTCTGCCCCAAAACAGTGAGCACTTTCAGTCTCCTGCTCTCTCATGGTTCTACTTCTTGCTTCTGGGATCTTGTATGTAGTGTGCAGAAAACCCTGTCTCTCCTACCTGCTCCGAGACAAATCCAAAAGACACTGTCACCTTTGATAGCTCTCTGGCTGCAGAGTTATTTGTAAATAGTCACATAGTCTGAGGATTTATAGGGCTCCTGAATAATGCTGACCGCTAAGAGGAGCTCAGAAACTATTTGGGCACCACAATCCTGCAGTCATGACACACATTGTTCAGATACATTTCCCAGCCCTTAATCGGAGTCCCAGCCTCATTCAGCCCCGAGCTGGAGCCTGTGTCTAAGCTCTCCTTAAGATCCAGGAGCTCTGTCCTGGGGTCCTATTGTGTGGTCTGTAGTGCTTCATTAGCTATAGTCAGCAATTTATTTTGTGTCTCTGGTGTAAGTAACACTTGCCAGCCTGCCATAGGTCTGATATGTGCCCATCTTTCCCCCCAGCAGATGCTCTATGTGATGGATGGGCTGCAGCTCTGCTGGCTGTGACACGGCTTAGCACGTGCAGGTGATCCTTTCCAGGCTTGGCTTTGCTTAAGGATCGTTAAGTCATCCTCAGAGGATCCTTAGAATGAAAGGCATCAAATGCAAATGTAGTATCTCGTTATTACTAATGCAAATCCCAATGCCTTGTCTCAGTCCTTAATATTAAGGACTAAGACAAGCCCCTACAGGGGACAGAAGATGAATGCCATATTTTTAATACTGTTTTGAAATCAGCACCGGACTCCAGATATGCAGGTGTTACTTGGAGGGGTAATGGTGACTGGGTCAAAAAAACCCTCTAACCTGGGAAAATGGTTACCATTTTATCGGGGTCTATTCTTCCCACCCTCTTCACTGTGCTGCCCTGGCAGCAGGTCATTTCCTCTGCTATTCTGTAGTCATGTGCACAAAGAAAATCTTGGTGTTGGTGTAGGGTGAAGAAATCCCTCTTTTAGGAAGAAAAAAGCCCTGTGTAGTAACCTTCAGTGGACGTACAGGTGGCAAGAAAAGTAGTGGTGCTTCTGTTGGGAGCCCCAGGGAATGCCCTGTCCCCCATGTCTTGGTGCTACAGCTTGCACCCCTGTTTCAATTTCTCAGTCCAGCTTCAGTGATGCTTTTGTGTCCTGTCCCTGTGCAATGCACGCTGTGAGTCTTCCTTGTGGAGCTGAGCTATAAGGAGGTGGATGAACCCCCTGTACCTGTGTTTAAAAAAGCAGAGGAGTTTTTCCATCCTCAGGCACAGAAGTTCATGTGTTAAGTTGTAGTTACCCCAGCTTCAAGCCCAGCTGCTGCTGATCCACCCAGGGGCGTGAGCATTACATCTGTAAGCAAAAGCCACTGGCCTACAGCATGCAGAACCCAAGCCAACAGACAGAAATAGCCTGAGGGGCTGAATTTTAGAGCTATTAAATGATTAAATGCAAGGGGGAAAAAAGTTAATTTAGCATCGCAGTTGTGATTTTACACACCCAAGAGCCTGGAAATTGAGAGCTCTGCTTCTCACACAGGGATCGTAACTTGGCACTGCACAGATTGTACAGTATGTAAAATTAGACTGGAGAAATAGTAAATATGCTGCAGGGACCAATACTGTCTTGGCAGAAGGAGGATGGACTGAGTGGGACCCAACAGGTCTTTTATGCCTCTGACTTCCATAATTCTGTGCTAATAAAAAAACATTGCACAATGCCTGATGCTAATCTGCAGCCCTGAGTGGGATGAAGCTGGGTTGTTATGTGAGCACATAGTGGTTGCCCCCGGTGTATTTGAATGGAGCTAGGCTGCCATATGGGGGTGGGCACGTGGGCATTGGCAAACAGGGATGGGGAGGTGTGTGCTGTGCACTGGGATGCAAAGGCAGGTTGAGGTCAGTGGAGAGTGAGGCGCCCTGATGTCTCTATCCAGCTCTGCCCCCACCTCCCCCTCCCCAAACCTCAGTAAATACAGGCATCTTCATGCTGTTGCTGGACCACAATAAGCTTTTCTTGTGTTTACAACTCTGATTTGGGCACCTAATTCTGAATTGTATTGATTTCCCCCTAAATGGCATTGAAAAGTCTGATCTAAGCACTCTTCTGTGGCTTAGAGATATTTGTCCTGTCTGCATGAAAAAGCAGGACCAAAAAACAGCCTCTAATTCACCCATGGTGCTAGCAATGGTCATTTGGCAGCAAGGGTTGAAGGCTCAAGTGAGCCCAGCTTGGAGGATATGGGTGGGATTTTCCTGCTTCGTGCTGTTTCCCCTTAGCTGCCATTCCCTCTGGTATTGCAACACCTTTCCCTGTATAGCATCCCACATGCTGGGCAGCCTAATGCCATTGCAGGGAACTGGAGGAGTTGCTGCTTTGCCAAGCAACAGCACTTCCTCAAGATGAATCACCTCAAGCTGACTCCGCAAGGAAGCCAAGTGGGCAGGGTCCCATCCAGCCTTGTCTTTGGATGAAAACAGTGTCACAGCTCAGCCAGTTGCAGCAAGGAGAGCACTCGGAGTCCCAGGGACCAGAAGAGCTGGGACAGACATCCAAGTGATGGTCTTACCAAGACCTTCTGGGAAATAGATCAACACATGAAGTCAGGACCCCTCCTGGGATGAAAGTACAAAGCCTCCTGTGGAAAAACCTAGAAAGCCAAGATCATCAGACCAAAAGAATCTAGCGCTCTCTGCTGTAGAGCTGCTAAGACAGAAGAGCAGAAGTTGCAGCATCTTCTCATGATCCCAGCTGTCTCAACTAAACATGATCCAGGATAGAGGTATGCGACCATTGCAGATGGATGCACACCGGCATTAGCACCCTGGGGCAGAGCTCACTCCTATCCTGAAGCCATGGGCAAGGACAGCTTCTTTGTGGTCTCCTGCCCATGCACAGCTGAAGAGACTCTCTTAGAGATGCAGGATGGATTTGGTTGCTGTCCTCGGTTTTGCTTGACCCCTGGGACCAGGGTTAAGTAGTGCTTGTGGCACCACATTGCTGTGCAGCTGCTACTACTCTCAACAAGAGCTGGGCTTGATGGCATGCAGGAAAACAAGGCTGCCTCTGACACAGAGCCCTTCTGGCTTGCAGCCAGGAGCACTGCCAGTGTGGAGCTCTGGGCTGATCTGTTTTGGCAGGTCTAGAGAGTTGCTAGAGAAGCTCTGTCCCAGCATGGGTCTGATGAAAAAGCAGCAGTACCAAGACAAGACACAGTCATAATAAGGCACAGGGAGGACACTCTCTGCCCTGGTGAGATCCTGCTCAGACCAGACCAGAGCTGTTGATTCAGCCAGTCTGATGATACGATACAAGCAGAAAAATTGCACTTAAGTTACTTGTCTGCTAAGGCAGCATTCCCCATCCTCCTACAGTCTCTGCCAGCCAGGGCTCCCCACTGGCCAGCAGCCCAAAGGACATGGTGAGCTGCTGCATCCAATGGGCTGAGCCAGTGCTGCAGCAAGGACTTGGCCCTCACTTTGCTGCATGCCTGTATATACCGAGGTTTCTGCTTCCAGAAGTGGGTCTCTGTTCTGTGGTTCCCTGCTGGGTTTAGCACTGTGTTTTCTTCCCAGGAGGCTGCTGATTCTTTGTCACTGCACAGCCTTGCTGGCCCCTGTGCACAAGTGATGCAAGTGACATCATCCTGATGGTGCTGCCATTCTGTCTGCTCCTGTCACCTGGAGCTCAGCCTGGGCAGTGGCATGTCAAGCTCATAGCAGGGTACGCATCACACTTCCCCACTGCTGGACCATCAAGTCCAGGGAGGAGCCCGTGGGTTGGATTATCATTTGTGACAATGGAACATTTGATGGCAAAAGTGTCCCTTCATCCTCTGAAGATGTTGCATTAAGGATCACGGGTGAGGCACCAGCCTTGTGCAGCTGAGCAGGTAGAAGGGCCATGAAGGCCCTTGTCACCCCACCATGGACATCCCCAGCTGGGTTTGGGGTGCAGCTTCAGAGGAAGGTGAAAGGTGAGTCTGCTCAGAACTGGAGCAGAACTTCTGCAGGAGCATCAGGGCTTTGCCAACACCACAGGAGGATATTTTGTGGTCACATCCAGGCTGAGGGAAGAGGTTTTCCTCCCCTGGATCAAATCATGTCAGAGGGGCCAAGTCCCTCTTTCACAACACTCCTGAAGTAAACCAAAGTCTGCTCCCAGGCTATCGTGGTGTGATGGAGTACAGGTCCTTTAGCACCCATCTGTTATCTCTTAATTAAAGTTTCTTTCTAATTATTTTTTCTTGTCAAGAGTAAAGCTGCTGACACCAGGGATTTACCAAAGTAGAACAAACAAATGTGGTCCCTGCTTTCTGCAACTCTTCATTAATGGACAAAATTAACTTGGAGCAGTCCATATCTTTGCCTACATCGATGACACTTAATTATGCGTGTTTCCTTACAAAGATATATCCAGTTTTAAATCACTTGTGGAAGAAATGCCTCCTAAAGTATGAAATTTCTTCTCCTTGAAGGAAGATTTCTGCTAGCAAGAAAAGCTGTGCAAAGACCAAGCAGCATCACAGGGAATAGATGTGAGATCAAGAGTGGGGTGTGGTTTGGGAAGCTGGTGTCAGGAAGCCCTCTCCATGACCAGGGGCTGCTTCATCTCAAGAAGGGCTGACCTCAGGGACTGTCAGGCTGCACAGGGGAGTGGAGCCACTGGCATTCCTTGGACACAGGTGGTGCTGCTCAGGCCAGTGGGCATGGGTCCTGAAGCAAGGGAGAAGCCACAGGCTTGTGCCACTACCCTGTCCCATGACTGGAGAAAGCCAGGAACATCCTCCCACAGAGGCTGAACAGGCCACCTCTCTGTCCTCTTGCCCTCTCCATCCTCTTCGGCTCCATGCTCATCTCCTGTGGGCTGATACATCTCATTTATCATGGGAAGCTGAGGAATGAAAGACCCTTCTGGTTTATATGCCTGGCAAGCTCTTGGCATAGCCCTGACACTGTGTAACTATTAAATGTATAATTTATTCTGTACACAGCTAATTAGCTGTTGAGACAATTATTTGTGGCTGGTTTCTCAGCTGTGGGAGGGACATATGAAGGCCAGTGGGGTGCTGTGAAGGCTTCTGTCCAAAGAAATGTATGTAATGCTCTGTCCCACTGCAGAAGTGCTCCACGTGCTATCAGAGAAAGTGAGGACCTGGCCTTTTTCACTGTGTTCGTTTCACCATCTGCAAAATACAGGCAGAGCTAGAGGCTGTGGAACGTGCAGAGTGCCCTTCCCTCTCCCCAGACATGCTGCAGTGTCTTTCTTTTGCTCATTCTCTGCTTACACCAGCCACAACCCTGCAGTGCATATTGTCAGACTGCTCAGAGGGAATATTTGTCCCAGTCTGCCTGCAAATCACTGTGACAGCAAGGATGGTTTTGGCCCTGTGTGTGTCTGCTGGATGTTGTCTTGCCACAGGCCCTGCCTGAAAGACCCCCATTAAAGGGCTGTGGTGAGCACTGCTTCCAGGAATGCAAACTATCCTCTCCACTTCCTGTGCTCGCTGTTCCAGTAACCCTTCAGGCATATGGGTATAGACCCCAGTGCCAAATCTGTGGCTCCACACATGCCAGTGCCCAGAAGCATTCCTGCCATGCCTGGCAGCTGCCCATGCTGGCTGGGTTAGAGCCTCAGCTAGAGCAAAGGTGTGAAGATGGAAGGTCCCAAGAGGAGTTCTGCTCCTTCCTAGCACAGTGCATGCTAGGGCTGTCCTCACCTTCTTGCAGGATTTCCTTGTGCTATTGACCTTCCTGTTTCGATGTAGGTCAAGATTTCATGAAGGAGAATGAGGATGAGGTTTCTATTTGATTTCCAGCTGGATGGGTTTGGGAAGCATAGAATATATTACCAGGGGCCCCATGTCTGAGCTGCTTTGCCTCATTTTCCCTCCACATCTCTCTACTGGACTGCTGTCTGCTGTCCTGTTGGTCCCTCTTGCAGTTGCAGGACCTATCAAGCTGCCACTGATCACTGATAGTGCAGCAAAGCAGCTCACAGCTCATTTAACCAAGCTGCCTCAGGTTCATTACTAGAAGCTCTGTATGTTTCTTCCCATCTTCCCTCCACTGCAATTTTGTGGAGATGTGGGTAAAGTTGTAATTTCTCCCATCACCATGGCTCCTTGCTAGATCTGGCACTTCATGTCATAAGGTGTGCTGTGCCTGTCAGGTGTGCTATGCCAGGCAGAGGATGTGGCCCTTAGTGGGCTTGGATGCTGAGAAGAGGCATGTTGCTTGTTGGGGTGCAGCTTCTCTGTGATGACATCACAACCTTGTGTTGTCACTTGACCCAAAAGGCAGTATGCTTTGGAGAAGAAGGGTGGTGTAGGGGCAGGGCAGGGCAGCATCTTGAAGTGTCAGTTCTAGCCAAAGATCACATCCATGTTGCTGGGAATGAATCTCTGGAAGTGTTTAGTCCAGTGCCCCACTTGGGAGAGCTCTGTCCTCAGCAGAAGGTCAGATCAGCCATGGCTTTGTCAACAGAACCCTGACAAACGCCATGGATGAGGATCTCCCCTCTCTGTGGGTACCTGTCCCAGTGCTGTGTTACCCCCAAAGAGAATAAATATTCCTACATGTCCAGCTCAAATCTTCCACCAGGATACTCCTGTCACTAGTTGATACTCATCCAAAAGGGTTGGCCCTGCAGAACAGGCACCATCGTGATCATTGATCCCATGGGTTAACCAGTGACACGGTGACTAAGACTGCAGACAAACCTCCCTTCCCTCCTGTTCAAGGGAACTGTGGAGCTCTGGGTACATTCCTAGCCTGCAGGAAGTGGAGGGTCCCGGTAGAGCTCTGGTCACCCCTGCTCATCCCATCCTACAGCAGAGCTGCTGTTCTCAGTGGAAGACAGGCTTCTCCAGCATTCCAGGGGAGCTGTCCCCATGGTGCCCCTTCCCAAAGGGCTGCCACACATCTGCATGTCACTGTGGCTGCGTGGGACTCCCAGACCTGGCATGGGACAAGGGATGTCATGAGGACTTGTCTCTGCTCCAGTAAGATCCTCAGCAAACCCTGCTGGAAGAAATGCCTCCTCTAAAGCTGCGCTTTGTGTTTCTCCTTCATCAGGAACCGTAAATCATTGCCTTGGAAAGGAGCATTGCTTTCAAAGACCTGTCTTCCAGGAATGGCTCCCTCAGCCCTTCTGGATGAATGCCAGTGTGTTTGTACTTAGTTTAAGGAAGTTAACTCAAGGTGACTATTTTCCTTCCCAATTTAGTCCTTCAGCCACTAGCTACAGACAAGCTCTCAGCCACAGTCCTGAGGGGCAGAGCTGAGCATCCCAGAGCTTTTCCCCCATTTCAGTCCTCTGGAAATAGGCACTAGGCAGGCAGGAGCCAGGCAAGGGTGGCAGGTCTGTAGATCCATCACTGCACTAAACATTTCTCCATGCAAGGCTGGTAGGTGGCGCAATGGTGGGTATCAGAGTTCCAATGTCTCTGATAAGCAGAATTCCAAGTGTAAGGACAGCATAGTCAATGGTTGTGTGAGCCAACAGGAAAGCCTCTTTACCTTATGCAATAGAAGAAATTAGAGAACTTGAGTAAGATGCTTGAATTCTTACTGAAATGCTGGTTTCTGTATTTGTCTATCCACACATGTACCTAGTCATCTGTCTGTCCATCTGTTCATCATCCAACCATCCATCCACATCCAGAGCCATTCAAGTAGGCAACCATCCACCCAACACCACTCACATTCACTGTTCTTCCATGCCTCCTTTCCTCCATTCCATCTGTGCCCATCCAGCCTGTTATCCATCTGTCTGTGGTTATAGACATTCATCTATACACTGTCTTCTTCCACTTCTGCCTATCTGTCTGTGAATCTGGTCCTGTTCCAGCTACCCCTCCTCACACAGATGCTTCATCTGAGATGTTCTTCCCTCTTTCTGCCCTTCAGTACACTCTCCCGGCTTCTTTAAGACCCTTGAAATACATTTTTCTGGTCAGCACAGTTTCCCAAAGGTCTCCATTCTTGATAGTGTCAGAAATGGTCCTGAGGCATCCTGCCAGCAACTTACTCACAACAAACCAGTTTTTCCCTTGTCCTTAGCACCCCCTTTCCCAGCAGGGATAACATACTCAAAGTTGCTCTATTCCTGTCAGAAGCAGGTGTCCTGACAGACCATCTGCAGGATGGCTGAGACCTGCCAGGCACACCTCCAGAGCCAGCTTTGCAGATGGGATCAGGACATGGGCTTAGGCACAAGGAATGGCTGTATCATATCCATGTGGTCCCACCCATCAGGTGGGACCCAGGAGCTGATGTCTGGAGAGGGAGAAAAGAGAGGAGAAGCCTTGGACGTGCTTCTTCCATCTGTTTCCACCATCAGCTGCTTGCAATCTGCCAAGGCTCACTAGGCAGCTTAGGTTTTTAGGTCATCTTCTGCTATGAATTCATTTACCCACTGTTCCCCCTCCAATGTTGACATCAACAGCATCTGATATAGATTTCTGTAATTTAATCACAATTTGTGGGAAAATAAAAAGGACCACTTTCTACTGCTTGTTTTGCTCCCCCTTATTTTATTAGGAGAAAGAGCAAGCAGTCCTTCTCTATTTGTCCTCTTCATGTCACTCGTCATTGCTAAGGTGTCTGTCATATCTTTGCTTGGCTATCTCCTTTTATGGATGAAGGGTTTGAATCTACTGAACCATCTTCACATGGGATCTGTTTCCAGCCTTAGCTATTCTTGTTTCTTTCCTTTGCCCTGCTTCCACTGATGCTGTGCTCATAACAGCATGGGGACAGATTTGTTCAAGGCTTTTGAGTTACAGTACTTTCCATGTTGGGTTTGAGTTCTTGGTCACCACTGAGCTGATGTTTTAAGGGAGGGAGCATGATGACTACAAGGTGGGTTTCCATGGAGGCTGTGGCACATTTGAAACCATGAGTGTGTAGGGGAAGGAAGGCTGCATGCATTCCACTGTGCATTAATCAACACAGGGTTACTGCCTGGTGGTCTGTACGATGATGTCCTCCTGCAGCACTTTGGAACCCAGCTGTGCTTCGGCTGCCCGGACAGCTCTGCAGCGCTCTATCTTCTCTCTGCCCTGACCCCTTTTACCTGTGAGTTACAAGGATGTTGGGAGCATCTGATCCAGATCAGATCTCCACTGGACTTCAACACTGACATCTTCTACTGCTACATTTGACAGCTTGTTTTCACCTTTGATCTCCTGATTGTTGTTGCTATAAATCTTTGCAAGGACTTTCCCCATGTGTCAGGGCTCCTTAGTTTCCTTGAAAGGCACCTTGTCAAATGTGATTTTGAAGCTCAGGGGAATTTTGAGAACTGAGCCACCCTTGTCTGTGCACAAAGGCTTGATGAAGCCTTGAAGGAGCTTCATCCCCATTCATCCTCCTGTCCTGCTTCACCCTGTGTCATGCACATGCACTCACTTGGTTTTATCCTTGCCACATGCAGCTCAGCACAGTGAAGTGTAGCAACATGGGAAATATTCAGTTGCTAAGGATCATTAATGAATGTCAGCTCTAGCTCCTGTCCAGAAACCTGAGAAAATTCAATTAGGCAGCTGGTGCCCAATGAGCTGTGCTGCCCCACTCATGAGCTGCTACATCAAACAGCTCAGCAAGCATCATGTTATTGTGGAAAGAAAAGAAAACCCAGACAGGGAGACAAACAGCACTGTGTGCACCAAGCATCTGTGTCTTCCCACAGCACAGCACAGTTAGATTACAATCCTCCTGCCTGGTGTACTGGATAGGGATTTGCAAGGAGAATTACCTGCTTCCCATCTGCACTAGTAAATATGTGGAGTTTGCTGGTGACAAGTCCTGGGGCTGTGTCATCTCTCTGCTGGGAATTTCTGATCCATGTGCTTGGTTTGTGTCCTGCAACAAGTCACCCAGACACACAACTGGCAATGTCTTTTGTGTTGGGCCGTGCTGTGGGGTGTTCAGCTGGTGAGGCATATTATGTGTGGTCCTGACATGTGTTCACCATAGTAAAGCTGAGAGGAAGCCATCCTGTGGATGGAGGTGGTCCATGATCCTCTGCTATTTGTCAACTGGTCCACTCTAGTCTAAAATAAATAATGGCTGGAGACAGGAGCAGACCTTGGGCTTCCCTGGCCACCAGCAGTCCACACCCCAGGCCTTCTCTTTACTTCCCAGATGGGAAGGTAAGATCTTATTTCCAAGGCAACTGTGCTGAGGGGCTCTGAGCTCACCTGTTTTTCACCTTTTCCTTCCCACAGACAGCCACATCCAGTACGAGCGGGTAGGTGCAGACGTGACCATGAGGTGTGGCTCCATGGACTGGGATGCAGCTGTGACCTGGACAGCCAACGGCACCGACATCGACGAGTCCCACCTGAACGGGTCCTACCTGATCCTGAAGAATGTTGACCTGTCGCAGAGTGGCCAGTACTCCTGCTACGAGGGCTCCTCCTGGCACCTCAAATATCAAACCTACCTGAGGGTGGGAAGTGAGTACCCCAGCATGTCACATAGAGGGGGACAGTCTTTGCTCCCATACTGACTCCCAACAGCACCCCCTCCTGCCATGCCAGCCCCTCTACTTTCCTGCATAGGGTTGCCCACTGCACGCTGCCATATGAGGTCTTCGTGACATATTAATCCAAGCTGGAATCAGCCACTCTGCCCCAGGAATCAAAGCCAGTAGATTAAATGATGCCTCAGGAATAATTTGAGAAAGGATGTAACTAGCCCTGTGCCACAACAACCATCTCTGTAGGTGAAAAAGCTATCAGAGAGGATTGCAACCAGCAAGGAGAAACCCTGGCTGGGATTACTGAAGTGTGGTTGTTTCAGAGGAGCAGCCAAAAGGTGTTGCAGGATCCTGGATGCACGGGTGTGCTGGAGGACAGCTGCATATTCCCCAACATTTTGTGTTATCTCCGGCACGGGATGCGCTGATTCCCAGGCCTCGGTAGGGAAGATAAGGGTTGTGCTGTATTTCACATGATGCTGAGAGCTGATAGCAGCTGTGTGTTTTGAGGGCTGCTGTGTTTGTACAGCTGATAGCAACTGTGTGTTTTTCAGCACGGCGTGCGCAACTGGCAGCTGTGGGCGTCTGGGAGCTCAAGCTGGCATATTCGGCTGTGGGATAGTAACTGTGATGCACCAGCTGGGATCCAGGGATTTGTCATGTAGGTGGCTGTATGTTCCCAGGTTTGGAAGACACAGCAGAGTCTTTCTCTACTCTTTATCACCTTCTGCACCTGGCATCAGAGCCAGGGTGGTGTTTCCATCCTAGGCCATGCTCCAGGACAGAGGCTTACAGGAGGGTCTGTGTAAGCCCTGAAAATAAAGTATGAAGGGTTTGCTGCACCTAGAGATTCGAGTTTTAGAGATGCTTTACACTGTCCAACTTATTTGAGGTCGTGTGGGATGGATCCTGGTGTCTGGGCCAAGGAGGAGGGATGCTGGAAGGAGCTGGAAGGCGATGTGAGAAGCAGATAAGGGGAAGAAGTCAGAACAGGGCAGGGCTTATTTACATCAGCAAGCAGGTGTGGGGGTTGGGAGCATGGAAGATTAAAAGCCCAATGCCACGGCCTAACAAATGCGTCAGGGGTTTTTAACTACTTTGTGGTCAGGAAGTGTTCACAGCTAGTACCTAGCCAGAAAAGGCAGGAACTGGGTCCAGTGCAGGCAGCAGCACAAGGAGGTTGTGCAATTCCTCTGCTTGGGCATGTGCTCACCAGATCCCATCCAGGGAGAGGTCCCCGGCTGTGCCAGTGCACAGAGGGCTGCAGCCTAGGCCTGCAGGAAACAAGGGGAGTGGGGAGACTTCCACAGCCTCCAACCACTGCCTCTGCAGCTGTGGCATCGCTGTGATTTTGCAATGGCTCTTCCATCTGCTAAGCACCTCACTAATAGTAATCCCTGTCAATCCCCTCAGGGACCCGTGGGAATTGCTTAGCGTTAGAGCCCAAATCCTGCTGTTCCCTATTACTGTGTGTTCCCATTTGCTGACGAGCCACAGCCCCCTGAGCACTGGGCAGCCGAGAAGCCCAGTGGGACACTGCTGGGGCCACCAGCCCCTGGAAAGAGGGTGGCAAATAAATAAACAAGTGTCTGGCATTGTTAGCACAATTAGCTGTGCAAGGAACTAATCAGGTGAGACGCTTTTAGTAATAATTAATTTAACTGTCTGGATTTTAATTTAACGTTCTCTGTGAGGTTTCTCTTCCCAGCTCTTCACCCCTAGCCCCTGCCTCCTGCACACCATCCTAAATGTCCTGGCTCTGCTGGAAATGATTGATTCCCTGGATATGTGAGGATTCATGCAAAAGAGTTCATTTGGGAACATACTGACAGGGAATAGAGATGGGCTTGGGCATGTAGATGGGGATGGGTGACTTGTGGGAGGTTTGTAGCATGGCCCTATGGTAGCATTGCTGCTGCAGCTGAGTGCATTAAGAGCCCCAGAGCTGGGATTTGAGGGATCTTGGACTCATTTAGTTTCAGTTGCATGGGAAATTAAATGAAAACAGGCCTGTGACTGCATTTTTCTCTTTTGCTGGGGCAACAAGAAAGATGACTGCAGCAAGAGTGAGGGGCTGGGGCTGCATGTGGAGAAGTGCTGGGGATCTCATTAAATAAATGATGGTACCTGAAATATGCTCCCCAGGCAAGGCAGGGGTGCTCCTCAGTATACAACACCACAGGAAGGATGTGCAGAGGGAGTAGAGAAGGGTTGAAGACCATGAAAGGGTGTCAATTAGCAAAGCAAGCTCTGTCGTGGGGGTCAGCGAGCACAGGGATAAAGGGAGACCTGCCAGGAGTCAAGCTGAGCAAGACCTTGCAGAGGAAATGAAAAGGGGGGTGAGCCATATAAATACAGAGCAAACGAGGAGAAAAGAGCAGAGTTGGTTCTGCAGACAGGTTTCAGGGGAGATTAAAAGTAAGCTCGGCAGAGCCCAATACTAAAATAAACCCCACCGGGTCTGAGCAGCAATGCTGAGAGCAAGGGCAGCACAGGCTAAGGGAGAGGAGGGAGCGTAAAACCTGGAGGTTATCCTCTGTTGTGGAGGCACCTTCAAAGACCACAATGCACTGAAGGCCTGGGGAGCACCTTATCCCCATGTGAGGACATCTGTTCATTAGCAAGGCTCATTAGCAGCTGAGAGGCCAGTGGCGGTACCCAGTGCAACATGTCTCCAGTGCGTGAGCGAAGGAAAAGTCCTCATCAGACAGCCTGACCCCGCAGCACAGTGAGGGCCACATGGTGCACTTGGAAGAGGGAGCAATTAAAGACTTGGACACAAATGGAAAATAGTAAAAAAATACAAGGGGGGTTTGCCAGGGATATATCATAGCAGATTAACCTGATAGCTCTCTTTGATAAGGGAACCGGTTTTCTAAGCCCAGAAATGTGGTCAGTGTAATCTGTCTTGACTTCAGTGAAGTATTTGCTATGGTGCCACATGGGAAATTATGAGTTAAACCAGAGAAAATGTGGATTAGTATGAGAATTGGAACACAGCTTAGGAAATGGCTATAGGAGATCAGATTGTGCTGAAAGGGGGAGCTCCTGGAAGGGAGGGGGAAACTTTGGCACCATGTTTGGACTGCACTTGGGCCACTCTCTCTGGTGTTATCTGTAATGGCTCTGGCCCACATGGATCAGGAGGCTTGGGTTGGCTATGCCAGTGGCTAAGGGTGGACAAGAGGATATCTGGGGTGGGGATTTCATGCTGAAGGGATCAGCATGCTACATAATAGTGCAGGCACACATGTGTGGAGGTGATTTTTCAATGTGCTTCAGGAGTGGGGAGGGAAGGCACAGGTAGCTCATCTGGTCCCTGAAATGGGTTTGGCACCCAAGTGCACATCATGGGGGATGTGGCTGGGAGCCCAGCAGCACCCTGCAGAAGCTGGGGGTAGCTGGGCTGTCTCACTCACTGCAGAAATGGAAGCACTGGTGCACGTGTAGTGGGACAGTATGCATTCAGGGATGGTGAGAAGGGATCCCCAGGTTTGTCTATTGCTAAAGGTCCCAGATCAGCCACCTACAAGGCATGCATCCTCCTCAGCACAAACTGGCCTGGGGGAAGCTGGCACTTCTCTAGCGGAAACCTCTTCCAGGGCACTCTGAGCAGTCTCTTGTTGGTCTGTCCCTTTCTTTAGTCAGCTGAGCATGAGGTGAGCACAGGAGAGCAACCAGATGTTTATCTTCAGTGATCACCTGCCCTGCAGCCTGACCACAGCAGATACCCATGTGTGGCCAAAAGCAGGAGATGGGTCCAGGTCTTTTTACACACCAGGCATCCCTGGCCTGAGCCCAGGGCTGAGCACCAGGAGCAGGGCAGGAGGGAGCACAAGGCTCTGGGTAACAGGAGTGTGGTGCCGGGCTCCTGGCCGCCCCCACAAGCCACAGCTCTGCATTTGGAAATGCACAGCCGGAGGGCCTGGGGGTGGATATAACAAAGACGTTGGGAAATAATGCACTCTTGAGGTTTGGCACACGGCGCTGTGCGTTACAGAATGTTATAAAAATACTGCTAATGGGCCAGAGAGGAGTGGAAACGCGCGTCGGAAAGGCTGCCAGAAGCCGGAGAGTGCACATGAGAGCGGGGAGGCCTTGTGTGCAAAGAAGGGAGGGTGGGAGGGAGGCAGCCAGGGCAGGCACCCTCCTTGTGCTCCGATCCCTCCATCCCTTTCTAACCTGCTTATCTCCATCCTGACCCAGCACCTCTTCCCCTTTGCCCCTCTGTCCTGCTTTGGGGATGCCCAAGCCCTGGTGGACATGCATCTGACCCTCATCATTTGGCCTGCTGCCCAAAAAGGCTGTTGCCTGACGGGATGGAGTGCAAGCATGGGAGAGGAAATACAGCAGAATCCTCTCCAGCAGCAGGGGCACAGATCGGGATGCAGGCAGTGGAGTTGTCTTCCATGTTGCAGTGGTGGCCTGGGGTCTTGTAGCCTGGTGCCAGCCCCAGCGCTGTCCCATGGGCATTGCTGCCTCCCAGGCCATGGATATGGGAAAGGGACTGGCAGAGTACAAGCAGTCCCAGGCTGGTCTGCTTCCTCCATATCTGTCATTGCACTGGCTGGCGAGAGAAAGAGGAAAAAACATGCGGTTTGACGGAAAATGACATGGAAAAAACAACCAAATTAACAGAAAAACAAACAAAGCAAAACCAGAGAGAGGGAGGGGGAAAGGGACAAAGCAACAGGAACCACATGTGAGCAGGGAGGCCAGGAGAGCCTGAGTGTTCTCTGGACTGATTAGCAAGCAATCAAACATCGGCCACTAATAAATAATCAGAGCCTCCCTTTTTTCTGACTTAGAATTCTGTCTTTTTCTTCCCAGCTGGGCTCCAGCTGCAACCAGAGGGTTGTACTGCAAGTTTGCATCTATTTTTTGTTGTTATTTTTAAAACATTTTTTCTATTTCACCTATCCAAAATAAAGAAGCAAAACAAGATGGTTGCGACCTCTCAACGTAAGACATGCATCTCTGGCTCCACCATGGCAGGCATGAGTATCCCATGATGGGCACTGGCTAAACAGTGCAGGAAGGCAGTCCCACAGACTGTGTGGGTCCTGGTGTGTCCCTGCCTGTTTCCATAGCTTGGTTGGGTGGAAAAAAACTGCAGGAAGGCACAGATGACATGCCAGCTTGGGAGAAGAGAAGTTTGGTTGACTCTGACAGTCAGTGGTGAAGATGTGGCACTCAGACCAGGATGCCTCTAGTCAGGCTGGTGCTCCTGGCTGGATGCTGCTGGCGAAGCACAGGTTTGAGGTCAGCATGTGCAGATAGTTCCTTGCTTGTGTCCAGTGATCTGTGATGCAGAGCTTTTTTTTTCTAAATTATTTTTAAAAAGCCCTTTTGATGGATTTTATTCCCCTCTGAACTCTTCCAATCCTCTCCTGTGGTGATGTAAACTTAGGCTATTTCAGGAGCAACAAGTTAAACATGACTGCAATTATTCCCTGGCACTAGGGCCAGTTGGCAAGGAACAGCATCCACCCCTTTGATTCAACCCTCTCTCCCTCCCAACGTGCTCCTGCCCCTTGGGGATAGTCCCACACAAGACAACCCCAAGGCTGTGCCCAGGCAGTGCTTGAGACAGGACTACATTAGCATGGACCAAACCTACAGCAAGGGTGAAGCTAATAAATGTAAATGACCATTGATATTCCAGAATCAGGAGATACACCCCAGAGTTGTTGGGTTCATTACCTATGGAGGGTTTTTTTTCCCCGTGTGCCTGCATTACTGGGGACTGGGTAGGTGCAGTGGTCCTGGGGTGGTTCACAGCCAGACATCATCCTCCCAGTTCCTGAGACCTACAGAAAAGAAGCATCAATAAGCTTGCAGGTATGCTTTGTTCTTTGAAATTCAGCTTTATTTCACAAGGCATGCAGGCTCTCCAACCACTGCCTTCCCACGTTGTGCTGTTCCTGCATGGCTGGGAAAATTCAGTGGATGAACTGCGCTGCTGCCATGCATCCAGATTTTGTGTCTTGGCCCGGCTGTGAGCTGAAAAGGCATACTGGGTAACAGTATGCAAATTAGTATCCCGGCTCTTTAGAGAGAAAGCCAAGAAAAACCCACCCAAAAACCCTACCACGCTCCCAGATGCAATTAGTCCTAATCTAATTAGGAGCCTGACTAGAAAAACAAACACGTTTGCAGGCAGCAGGTGACCTTTCTGCCCTGTTCAGTGGGCTGCAGGCTGCATGCCACAGCAGGAAGGGCTGGATGAAGCCGTGCCCCGTGGCCCACGTATGCACACACTCGTACGCTCGCGCCCGCGCCCCGCTGCTCCTCTCCTCCTTCTCCTCACTGGGCTGGGCAGCCAGCCCAGCTGCAGCATAGCAGAGTGATGCTTTCTTGTCTCGCTATGTAAAACATGATAATCTGGGGCAGCCGGTGTCAGAAACAATAAAAATATCTCCTCTCCCATCCTTGTGGCTCGCCTCTTCCCGCGGGGGAGTTGGGGACAGCAAGGAGCACGCAGTGTTGGGGCCAGCAGAGCCTCACGGGGCATTTATGAGTAGCCACAACTCAGGACAACAGCATCAGCAGATCTGCCCTGGCCTTGCCAATGCTACTTGTGGAAGGAGCATGCCCAGGAGGTGGCCAATGCATGCAGTATCCCATTCCTACATCCTGGCACCGCTAGTATCCGAAGGGATGTGGCCCCACGCTTGACCCCAGTGACTGATGAGCTCGTGCCGTGTTGAGTGCTGTAGAGAGTTCATGGTGGAGTCACTGCAGGAGCAGCCATGTGGCACAAGGGCACTGAGAAGGGCAGAATTCCAGAGTTGCCAGTGACGCGCCAGAGCCAGGGATCGCGTGTCTATGAGAGAGGCTGCTTAAGATGCAAGAACCCTCTCAGTGAATGAGCTTTGGATCTCCACATGAAATGAGCCCAGAGGCTCCCTCTGCATCCTGTCCTGCAGCTGGACTGGGAATAAGATCATGGGACAGGACCAAGAGGAAGCCTGGCTCCAGCTGCTGGGCTGGAGGAGAAAAGGAAAAAGGATTTTGGGGCTTGGCAGCTTCCTGGAAAACCCTCCCCATCCTTGCCTAGCACAAATACCAAATGCTGCATGCAGTACCAACATCCCACGTCCTGGGTGGATGGCAGCACAGCCTCTTCCTGCTCTCCTGAGATTTGTTTATCCTGCCTAACATGACAAAAACAGCTCTGTAATTCAAGAATCCCAAGTCCAGTCTAAACAGCTTCCCACAACCCTTGCTCTGCAGTGCCAGGAATTAAGGGATGCCTAGGGCTGAGAAGACAAACCTTGGCTGGGGGATGGTGGCCATGGATGGGGACTGTGACTGCTCTGGGGACTGGAGGGAACACACACCGGTTCTCTGTTCACACTGGCCTCTGCTCCAGGAAGGATTTTATCTGAGCTGCTCCTAAGTGCCCCTTGTCAAAATATTTGGTGCAAGCTTCCTGCTGCCCACCGGCAATGTGTCCCCAGCTTCCAGGGTCCTGGGAGGGGAGGAACAGGCTGGGATACAGCCACCTCCTGTCACTGCAGCTATGGGACAAGGAACAAAGGAGTCGATGCTCCACATGCGAATGCTGCTTTCCTTTCTCCACCACAGCTCCAAAGGGCTGTGGTACTTAAATAAGGTCATTGTTTGCTTCCCAGAAGGTGCTGAAAAAAGAAACCCCACCAATGTCACCAGCACAGGGTATAACTCTTGCCTGTCACTGCCTATATGTGCTCATGTTTGCAGGTACCCTGGCCAGGTAGTGTCACCAGGAATGGGAAGACCCCACAGTGGAAATCCTCAGTGTCCACATCCCTCCTGTCTGAAGGAGAGGAGATGGGAGGCACCAGCAAATTCTCATCTTTTACCAGTGTGCAATGCTCTTACATCTCTCTCTGAAACTTCTTGTAGTGGCTGGGAACAACAGTGGGGCCCAGGCATGCAGTGAGGTGCCAGCCAAGAGCTCAGCAGGGTCAGGGCAAGGTCCAGGGTACTTCAGCATGAAAGACATTGTCATTAGCTGTGGTTTCCCGAGCCACTGCGTCTGCTGTAAATAATTTAGCAGATTAAATGTGTGCTAACAGCAGGTCAGGACAGGGAGTAGAGGAGAATGAGCATAGCTTTGGGCCTGGACACTAGGGAAGGGCACCAGGATAAAGTGAGATTATTTTCCCCTGTTAGTAGGACACAGTGGTGTCTCCCCGCTGGAAAAGGAGTCACAGGGTTCCCGTGCCCAGTGGATCCCTTTCTTCCCGAGTCCCTTCCTGAGCTGTCAGCATCAGTACCAGAGGCAACTGCAGGACAATTTCCAGTTGCTCTTGCTGCAAGCACTTTAATGCTGTTTAAACAATTACGCAGTTGATAAATTTTGACAAGAAGAGATAGAAATAGCCTGGGAGAACCATGCAGTAGAAATGCTCTAAACAGATGTCCCTTTTCTCCCCCTCCTGTGCTCCCTGGGGGTCTTTATCGTTTGCTGCCAACTGAACAAGGCAGCGTTCACATGAGTTAGGATGGTGGGGAGGGGGAGCAACATGTCTTATTAAAATGGTTTATGATACCATCCCTAGGGTGATGGCTGCTTGTTTTCTCTTCAGGATGGTCTTCTCAGCACTGACAGGAGCCGTACACAGCCTGCTGAGCATGAGTATTGTCAGGCTGTGTGCCCCTCTCTCCACCAGCTCACAGGTAGCAGCCTGGGTAGCCTGATTGATGATGATGCTGGGGAGGGAGAGGGTTGTTTGCCAAAAGCAAGTGAGCAATGAGTAGCTGATGTGCCAAGCAGCATGGGGAAATCTGGTCTCGCTCTGGGGACCTGAAGGGCAGAGCCCAGCAGTGTGTGCGCAGAACCTTGTGTCAGCAGGGACCAGCAGTGGCTCTCCAGTGCTGCAGTTTGCCCCAAGTGGCAGATGTGGAGGACAGAGAGATCGCAAAACCATGACTGGACCAGAGTCAGGTTCACAGGGAAACTCAGTGTACTGTGTGGCTGAGTTTGGATGTGTAGGATGAGGAGGTAAATCCTCTGAAGTACAGGAGGTCACTTAATGGGTCCATGCCAGGAAACCATGAGGAGGTTTGGAGCTGCAGCTCAGACCTTGGTGCTGCATTTTTGCTCATGTTGGGCTGTCTTGTCTTGAGCATTCCCAGCCCTGGATATTTTTCCTCTCCACAGCTGGACAGTGTGAGTAGCTTTGTACTGAGCACAACCCAACTCTGCACATTCCATGAGGAGCAGCCCTGTATGGCATGGCTTGTCACATGTCATGGATGTATCATGTCCTCTCGGTCAGGGAAGAAGCAGAGGGCTGAAAGCAGATCTCTGCCTTTTGGCTGCTTTCTGGATGCCGTGTGACCTGTGTTGCTCTGAGCCAGTGCCTGCTTCCAGCAGGCTGGAGCCAGTGTGAAATATTTTGTTTGTATGGTGGATGAACTAGAACTTGCCATCTTTTGATGTCTTTACAGTTGATGGGGTGCCATTCATTTTTTTTGGGAAATATTTTCTCAGCCCTCCAGTGCAGAGTTCATCCCTGCTCTCTCCATATGGACTCAAGCTGCTTCCCTTTCCCTCTGTGCCTGACTTCCCTGAGCTGCCAGCCAGGTGCAGCTGCCCTCTGAAAAGGCTCTTTGGACCCACCAGTCTCTTCCACCTCTTCCTCTCTTGCCCTCACAGAAACCCAGGAACTTGGACTCCTGTGCTGCACTGGGGACACAGGGCAGCCTGTGCAACCTCTCATTCCTCCCCCAGCTTGGTGGTTAACAGGGATGTCAGAGTCTAAATGCAAAAAGAGAAATTAAGGGGAAATTAAGACACAGACTGGGGAGTAATTTCCTGAAGCCACAGAACTGGACTTAAAAACCTGTTTAATGATTCTGTGCCATCCTCACCCTTCAAGGCTTCCTAAATGGGGTGTGTTGGTTTGGATACTCCTAGTGCCAAGACTCCCACCCATTGCAGCCCACCCCAGAGATCTCTGATCACACAGATCTGCATGCTTCTGCATCACACCATGAAGTGGGACAGCTCCCAGGCAGCTGGCCTGGACGTGTCATGGGCAACCTCCCCTTGCTGCCACAGCCTTCATCCCATTCCTCTTCCCTTTCCTGGCCAGCATGTGGGTTTGCTTCTGCTTCTTCTGCTCACAGAGTCATGAATTCTCGGGAGAGGGAAATTCCCCTATGTCCAGCTGACCTGAAGCATTGGACTAAGGTGGCCAGATAAGGTATAAAATCAGAAATCACTGTATTCCTGAAGCAAAGAGCATGGAGGGAGGAGCTGGTACTGTGGGCACCTCTGCTGTTCACACTGATGCAAAGCAGGTGTGATTATGCTGCTGGGTTGCTCTGTGCAAAAGCACCAGGCTGTTCCTTGGTGCAAGTGTCAGTGATGATACATGGCCCCTTTGCAAACCCCACCTGCTTTGCTGGAGCAGCATAACCACACCAACTATGTTCCCATCACTTCCAAAGGCTCAAAAGTGGAAGACCCACTCACTTTTTTAGCTGCCAAAGCAGTGTTCATGGATGTGATTTTTGCCATGGTGGTGTGAGAACTGCTGTGTCAGCCCATGGAGGGTTTTGTCCACAAGTGGAAAAGAGCAGTGGGCTTTTACATGGGCATTGAAAAGCTCACAGAGCTGCTGTGAGACATAGTCATTGCAGGCATTGTTTGCAGCATTTCCTTATCCCACTTCCCTGTCTCAGCAAAACTCAAGGGTGATTCCCACTTGGAGTGAACGGAACAGTTGCCCAGGAACAGTGGCAGTATGGGGTATGTGCTGCCACACTCCTCCAGGGCTTAATTATGACCTAAAAAAAAGCCAAATGTCAGAGAGTACAGAAGACAGCTCCTGCAGGAGGATGTCAGGATGGAGGTGCCCCACACAGTGAGTTTGTGTTGTGACAGGCTGGCCAAAAAGGGAACTCTTAGGTCCAAGACTGAGACAGCTCTGCCAACTGCTGCATATGTACAACCAAAGACAATATTAGATCCTTGCTTAGTTCCTGTGATATTATCTAAGAAGACATTTGAGAAGGACTCTGGGAGAACAAGAGTAAAGAAGGACATGAAGGGAGTAGGGGGAACTGCCAGAAGGAGAAAGACTTAAAATAGTTTGTTCAGTGACTTCAAGGGAAGCTGGAAAGATGCCTTGACTCCTTTTGGTAATTACCTCCAAGCAGAGAAGATACTGGGTGCTAACCCAGCAAGCAAAGGCATAACTAGAGCCAGTAACTGGAAGCTGAGCCACAACCACATTTGAATTAGAAATGAGGCTCATATTTTTAATAGAAAAAATGATTAAGCATTGGAACAAATTGCTAAAAACCATGTCACCTCCTCTGTTGCTTGTTATCTGCAGAGCAAGGCTGGCTGCCTTGCTGAAAGATGGTTCTGTCAAACACAATTTATTGGGCTCAATAGAGGGGTAATGGAGGGATGTAATGGCCTGTGCAACCCAGGAGGTCAGGTGAGATGAACTAATTTTCTCCCATGGCCTTCAAGTCAGTGACTTAAAGAAGGTGCATATCCCTGTCTTGCAAATTTAGCTTCACAGCTGCTGTTTCTTTCATCAGATAATGTGGCTCAGGTGTTTGGTGGTGCAGATCAGGGCTGTGAGGAAAAACCTGTATAACAGGAGGATGTGGGATGTTCAGAAGATGCTGCATGTGCCCCTTAAGATGCTCCTCATCCTGCCCCATCCCAGCTTCATGATGTCTTGGCTCTTTGTGCACCCTGCTCCTGGCTGGGACGAGACAAATGTTGCCTCCGAGACAAAAGTTGCTTCAAATGCTGAAGTGTCTGTGAGGCACAGGGTAAGGCAGGAAAAGAAAATGGGACAAAATTGGACAAGACGGCTCGGGTCTGAGAAAGGGAAGGAAGAAGTGAGATAGGATGGAGATACTCATGTAAGCATTAGCATGAAGGACAGAAAGCTCTCACAGGCCTCCTTCAAGGGAGGGATTGACAGAGAGCTTTTGATGAGGAGCCGAATGGAGATAATGCGCCATCAAACAGCATGAACTCTGCCTCCAGCGTGCAGACAGGAGCTTGGCATAGCATACCCAGAAGCACTTACCTCCCTTAATGGCCAGACAGAACCTCCCAGACCACCCCATTACAGGCTGCCTCCCCAGGCAAGTTGGCACAAAGTGCTTGGCCAGCCCAGGAGCAGTAGTGCCACAAAGCCAGTAATGCTCCAGCCCCAAGAATCCCAGCCCCTCCAACTGGGTGTAAGGCTGACCCTGAGAGAACGGTGGGGCAGCACACAAGTTTGGGGTCAGACCTGGTTAGTTTGTCTTTTTCAAGTTGTCTGACCCCTCTGGGAGCTGGAAAAACCTTGCATCCGTCACAGGGGGCCATGCATCCTGCATATCACAGTGCTGGCATTGCTCATGGGGCCACTCCCCACAGCAGGAGTCACTGGTGGCCCACGGTAGCAAAAGGGCTATGGTGCACTTGCAATTGGAGTTTCAGGGTGGTGTTGCCTGTAGGCAAAGCAGCACCCACTCCTCCAGGCTCCCCACCAGCACCCTGCAAGCAGCAGGCACAGCTGAGTTTATCCTGGGAAGGCAGCCCAGCAGAGACATGGGAGGGGGATGCAGCCCCAGCACAGGGCTCCGGTTGAGCAGCTTTTCCCACAAAGGAACTAACATGCTAGCAGCTGCTGGCAAACACAATCTGGGGCAAGCATCAGCAGGAGGAGCTGGCTCATGCTAGGAGGGGGCCAAGTCATGTTCACCTAGCACCCCAACAGTGCTCCCTGCTTTGCATGAAAGAGGCACTTTGATTGCTGACATCTGTAGACAATCAGATAAGAATTAGAGTTATTCCTCTAGGCATAAATGGTATTTCTAATCTCATAATCCCTTAATATTGTTCTCACCAGGATGTGGCTGGTGCTAATCCCAAAGAGTTTGTTCTAGGGCAAATTTCAGGGAAGCCAGGGAGGTGCAGGAGGAGGGGTTGCCCAACTTTCCTCTCTTCAGTCCCAGAATCCCTTCTGGGTGCAAAGCAGGCAAGGACAGCAGGTCAGGCTACAGCCCCTCTTCCCAGCTGGAGGATTCTCATACTAGGATAGAGGCATTTCAGAGCCCTTTCACCACTGCTGCAAAGAGCCCCTACAAGGGTCTTCCTGCCCTTATCACTGCTCTGGGTTTGTCTCTTGGCTTATGAGGTCTGTAGAACCAGCAGTAGGCTCCAGCCTCATTTCGCCACTTGGCTGCTTTCCAGAAGCAAATACTGATCCCTGAGGAACACCTGGGATTTCTGTTCTGAAGAGATGCAGTAAGGGAAACACCTTACACCTGAAGGGCTGAAAAGTCCAAGGTTCCCAGCCATGTAAGGGCGATAAGTGTTTTGTAAGGACTTTGCGCTGCCTTTGGCCCTGATTTTGCATCCTCTTTGGGATAGTGCAGGGACAGCCACTTGGGTTGCGCCTTACCCCCTGTCCTGACATTGGTATACCGCATACAGATGTCACTGTCTTCAGCTTCCCAAAGTGACCTTCCATCCTGGCCACCTTGCAGGCATGGTCAAGGTGGAAACTGAGCTGAAAACCTCTCACCATCTACTATCAGAACAGGCAGGGATTCCCATTTCTCTTGTCCCTGCTGCTTCTTGCTTTCTGCAGCCCAGCGCAGCTGTGTGTGACAGCTCCAGTGGTACTGAACCACTCCAGGGGCTTGCGCACCACTCCCAGCAGGAGCTGGGATGAAGTTCAGCCTGGCTGGGTGATATCAGGCTCCCATGCTGCCTGCAGCATGAGCATCCCACCATGGTGCAGAGATGGAAATCATGCTCTGGGCACCAACCCATCTCAACAGATTGTAAGGGGCCAAGGTAGCATTGTCTCAAGGAAGCAGCTTGCAGTTCAGAGGGCCTGGTGTGTGCAGACACAGGTCTGTGCCTTGCCTGCCTCCTGCATTCCTTAACTTTTACAGCAGCTGTTGCTTCTCCTGCCATTTCAAGTTTTTCCCCACTTTTATTCTGCAGGCAGGTTGTAGAGTAAACACAAATGCATTAGCCATATTCTGGGCATCTCCTTCATCCTGGCAAGCTGAAGGTGTTGGAGATGGCTTGGCAGCAGTAAATACCCAGCGAGTCTGTGTCTATTTGTGAAGTTTGGAGAGCCTCATGCTGGTTCAACATGCCCATGGCATGGGCATGTAGCAGAACAGGGGATGTGAGAGGAGGCTTTTTCCCTAGGGAAGCATGCCCATCATTGTGCTCTCCACACTCCCCTCACGCCATCCTATCCACCAGCAACCTTCCCATCTGCCTTTCTGAAACCTGTCCATCACTGCCTTGCAGCTCTGAGCAGTTTGTTACTATAGCTACAGTTTTCCATGCAGGGAGAGCTCAGATCTCTTCTGAGGTGAGGTCTCCCTCTCATTCTTCAAGGCTCGAAGGGAAGGACAGAGCTTAGCCTGGAGGCCAGGCACTGAAGACTGTGCCATGTGAATACAGGACTCAGGACAGAGTGGTGTGATGGTGCAACTTGTCTGGGAGTCCCTTAGAGTCTTGAAAACACTGAAACTATGAAAAGTCCCTGGGAAGAGAGGGTTGGATGGTGTAGGTTTGTAGTGAGCCAGCCTAACACCACAGTGTACATCCCTCCTGCTCTCTGAAGGGTGGCAACTGGAGAAGAAGCTAGCAGGAGCCCTCATTGCACTGGGAGATGCTAATCCTCAGATTCCTAAGCAGTTTGCCCAGAAAGAAGAAATGAATGGGAGTTGCGAATCCCTGGCAACTTTGGAAAAAATGCCCTGGAAGTCAGAGCCAGATTAAAATTTTTGTTGTATATTCTTAAAGAGTTGAGCACTTGTGTTCAAGATTTTGCTCATTTTATTTTGGTTTGATGAGGTTTTTAATTAAATCAGAGGGAGCTCCAAAAGGAAAAGCCCTGAAAATCCAACCTTTCATTTCAAATCACCAGAAGCAAAAGAACCCCTGCAGTTATTGTCCTGTTTCTGTTGTGAGTGAACAGGCTGCAAAGCAGCCACAAATGTCTGAAAGTCTTTGGCATAGCCAGATCTGTGGTGGTCCCCCAGGCAAGGTGCTGGTAGGACAGTTTGCTTTGTACCCATTTAAGTGGTCCCTTGGTGCAAACTGGCCCTGCTGGGGAGGGGGTGGGTTCATGGTCATGGGTGGGTGAGCAAATGCTGTTCTGAGCCACCTGGGACTGGTGTGGGTACAGAGCAAGGGCTTACCAAACCCTGAGACACAAGGGTGCGAAGGACACAGGTAAATGCATCCATTGACACTGGAACTGCCCCCTTCCATGCTTCCCATCCCTGGTGCCTCTCGCTGTGCAGGACTGCCATCACTCAGCCCAGAATTTGGCTTTGCCCTGTGTCAGATCTCGGAAATAGAGTCCTTGAGATCAAGTACACATCCTAACTTTGCCTGATTAGGGCATCCACATCTGCAGAGGGAGGGCAGTGACAGCATTCCCTGAACTCTGATGACCTCCAGAAGTGGATTGTGCCTGTGTTATCTGCCTTCTATGAGCAGCCCAGTCCCTGTCTCTTAAAAGTTGTTTAAACCAGTGCTTTTTCTCCTTGGGGCTGGGATATCATTGCTGTTCACAGCTGAAGGCCCTCCTGCCTCCATGGAAATCATCCAGGGCTGCACCAGGGAAAGCAGATAATTAAATTCAGGCCCTGCTTTTCTCCCATCAAGCAGATGCAGCATGATGGCAGTCTTACAGAGACTTTGGGGTGGGGGGCAGAAATTTCTGTATTGAACTTCCCCACAGCAGCTGCTGCTATGTGTCCTCGGAGCCAGGGACCTTCTCCCCCTATCCGGCCATGCCTCACTGGCTTATCATTTCCAATCCTATCAGAAACAAAACTGCTGCTGCTTAATGCTTCATTACAGGCTGTTATGTGTCTCCTGCACTGCCCAGGAGAGCAGCAAGGAGGGCTCTGACTCTATTTAATAACTGTTTCATGGTTCCTAATTGACAGATAAAAACACTACTAACTCAGTTTCATCAAACATAAACCATGGGCAGGAGCAGTGGTGCCCTTCTGGAGCCAGGGTGGCAGCATGAATTTTAATCTATTATTTTGACATGGGAAATCCATATTATGCTAATCCACCATCACAATGAAGGGTTTATGCCTCACTTTTCCCCACTGTTGGTTTTGGCTTTTGCAGCCTGGGGGGAGCTGCTGGGGAGGGATTCAGGGAAGGGTGGCCAGGGAAGACAGAAGTGAGATGGTGGCTGGTGCTTTATTCTGAGGGGCCTTTCCCACAAGGGGCTGGTGCTTGGCAGCAAGGATTGGCTTTGCAGCATTTGCCCATGGGGGATCCATGTCTGCTCACCTCAGGACTGTGCCTTACCTGGCAGGTCGCCAGCCCCAGGACTGTCACACTGTGTTGTTAGGCTGAGCCACACTTCCACCCGTGGAAGATTCACCAAGATTTTCAGCTCTGTTAGAAAAGGACCTATATGTGCTCAGATGAAACAGGTAAAGATTTATTATTGTAATTTGGAGATGTTGGTAAATCAGGGTGTTTCTTTGTGCCCTGTGTGGTTAGCAGGATTTTGGGGCATTCTCCTCCTTCTTTTTGCTGCTATGGGTGACCAAGTGACCCAGACTTCTTCCATGCTCTGTGCTCGGAAACTTCAGACAGAGAAATCCCAGCTCTCTCCAGGAATAGTAATGATAAATACTGGGATTCAAAAGCCACATGCTGGACCTGAAACCTGCTATTCAGACAATTTGGGATTTGCTTTATTAGATCCCACATGGGGCTGGCATTCAAGAAAAAGTCTTTGGAAATGTGATTTTTCAGGGCTTTCTCCTCCCATCACAATGACTGGAAACTTAAGTACCATCTGGGAGTCCCATAGGTATTTGTGACTGCTGCTGGGGTTGAATTGCACCTGGAGTGGGAGCAGCCTCACTCCCAGGAGGCATAGGCAGAGGTGGAGTTGGAAGAGAAGTGTTGAGGGCTCATAGCTCTGTGTAGAGCAAAGCAAAACTGACGGCCACTGAAGGCATGCTGAGAGGATGAGAGGTTATTAGTAGTGAGCGCTTCAGGGATAACACAGAAGATACTGATTTAAAGAAAAATCACCATAACAGCAGCTCTAACAGTACCCTGTGGGTCACTTGGAGGAGAATCAGAGGCAGCAGAGCTCCAGTGCTGGCACACTCAGAGCATTTCCTAGCTGGAAATATCACGCTGGAGAGAGCCAGGACTGCTGCCCATGCTCCTGAGCAGGGACACAGACAGGGACAGGGAAGCAGGCACTGTGCCCGGTGTGCAGCACACACTGAGATACCTAAAGAACATCACTGTAGTGAGGTGAGAGGCTGGACTCACCGTGACCCACAAGGGCACACCATACTGTTTGCAGTTCTGCTGGGAGCTGCAGTGCCAGGACAGGGATATCCATGATCTCAGCCAGTTGCACAGCTCTCGTGGAGGTCAGATTCCCGAGGTGTGAGTCAGCTGCATTCCTCCCCAGGGTCAGCGAACTGTGCTGGGCTTCAGCGGCCTCAGCTGTCTCCTGCCCCGATGCTTGCAGTGATTAACTGCACTGGGGATGCTCCGTTTGAGTGGACAACACAAAGGCTAAGGGTCTCAGGTCGGCTGGGGACAGCTTCAGCAGCTCTTCCATGGGAGAGGAGAGCAGCAGAGCAGTTTCTTGGCCACCCTTCGTACCAGGAGTGCTTTTATCAATGGGGCGTGAAGGAGTGATAAAATGCTACCAACTGTCTCCATAGACAGCTAATCCATTGGTATGGATTTGTTGTTAGGGAATCCGGCAGGCCCGTGCAGTTCCTTGTAGCTGGCTGTAACTCTCCAGCCATGGGCGCAGCCACCTGCAACACCAGCTGTCCCCATCACGATATGGAGCCATGTCATGATGTGCTGTCAGCAAACAGAGATGTGATGCAAGATAACAGCCAAGCTGTCAAGACAGAGAAGGTCTCAGCACCTAACAGAAGGGTTTCTCCACTCCAGGGATTTTTGTATGTGGAGTTTTTAGTGTGGTTCCATCTGATCAGCATACTTCCATGAGAACTGGGAGTTTTGCAGAGGAAACCTCTCATGCCCTTCAGCTTTCCCATCAAATAATGGGCAGACCATCTGCTGGACCTGTTGCACAGACAGCACAAGGTGGATCTGCATTACCAGATCTCTTGTCAGTTCCTGCTCAAGGGAATTAAAACCACCTGGAGCAGCCCCCTTCCTCTGGGAGAACACAGTTTCTCTCAGGCCAGCTCACAGCCTGGTTCTGGCATTGAGCAGCATGTGTAAGGGTGAGTCCAGCACATTCACGCATTACAGTCAGTGAACGGATACACCCAGCCAGCCTGGATCTAGCCCTGATCCTGCCCACTGGGCTGTCCTGGGAGCATCACACACCTTATCAATATCAGCTTCTCTCTGAGGACAAGGCAAAATGAGCAAACTCACCTCCACTGGAATGGCTGCTGGGAGTGGTCAGCTGCCAGGAGCTATGGCTGGGAGCTCCCCATTGCTTTCTGTGGTACCACAGTCTCTGCTTTGCACTCAGACTCTGCACCAAGACAGTCACTAGGTTTAATGTCCCTGTAAATTACATGTGTGGGGCTTTTTTCCAAATCAACACAACCTTCTTGTAGATGTGAAGATCCCAGTGCAGTTCTGCAGCCCTCTCAGCAGCACCCGTGCACTCTGCACAGCCCCTCAGAGAGCTTATTACTACATGGAAAACCCCACATGGGGCAAGACTAAAGAAGCACAATCAGAATCCAGCTGTCTGGGGCTGCACAAGCCTTACTGTCAGTGAGTCCAAACCAGTGGTAGAATGAACACAATGTCAGCATCTGCAACAGGGGTAAGAATATATCCAGTTTACAATGCTGGGATTCTCTCCAGCCAAACCACTTGGGTTCAGATTTTCACCAACCCTCCTCATTTTTCTTAATCTCCCAGCAAAAGTTAAACCACTGACTGCTTTGACCAGCTCCTTGTCTGGAATTAAATTACAAACTCCTGGCCACTGGTGGTCCTGGGCTGGCTTGTCCTAGGAAGATGG
>QUSF01000074.1:679840-818011 GCA_003676055.1 Chloebia gouldiae | reverse complement strand
TCTCCTCTCCTCTCCCCTTCCCCTTCCCCTTCCCCTTCCCCTTCCCCTTCCCCTCTCTCCCAAAAATTTACAGCATTGCCTCTTGCCATGCTCACTGAATTTTCTGCAAGGGAAATGAGAAAATCCATAGCTTGGTTTATGAGCCCCAATCAGTGTAAAATAAGGCCTTTTAGAAATTTATCTGTTGCTGAGTCCACCTTTTTCTCCAGCACCTTCTTAGGGAATAAATTCTTGCTCTTTGAGGCTGGGGAGATGTCTCTTAGGTGGCAGCAGGGTCAGGGGTCTTTGGCTATGGCTGCAGGTGTCCCTGGCCCAATTTGGGAGCTATCAGGGAGGTGCTGTAGTGTTGAGTCTGAGGGCTGGGCTAGATGCTGACTGAACAGGGGCAGCTCTGGTGATCAGCTGGGTTGCCTCACACTCCAGAGGGATATATCTTCAGTGTCTTATTTCAAGGGAAATGCGTGTCCCCCTGAAAATGTCCACTTGCTAAGCTTGGGGTGGCTTATACTGAAAGGGAGAGACATAAACCCTGTCTCCATCACTTGCCCAGGTCAGTGAGAAACAAAGCCATCTCATCCTGTGCCCTTCACCTCTGGGTTCTCTGATTCCTTTTCTAATGAATTTTGCTGCATCAACTACAAAATAACAAAACAAATAAAAGCCTACAAAAGCAACAAATAAAAAACAAACACTTGCTTTATCCTTCTTGAAGAAGTGGTAGTTATGAACATGATGTTTCTAGAACATATGGAGCATCACCTGCTGTCCTCCACACCCCTTCTCTCCTTACACTTACCCAAGAACAGATAGTCAAGGGGAAACAGAAAATTCAATCACCTCCCTCCCTTTCTCCAGCAAAAAAATACAGTATCACCCAAACATTTGGGTCCATGGAAGGGACCATCCCCAGCCATAGCCATGCTGCACTCCAGCGCAGGTGGCACATGGCAGACAGATGCCCCCCTGATACACCTGGCAGTAGAAATATGATTTATTTGCCACTGTTTTCTTTGTTGTTTCCTGCCAGCCTCCTGTACACAAACAAGCTTTTAGAAAAGCAGTGTTAGATAAATAATACATCCTGCTGGCAGCCAGCATGTGCATAACAAAAGCATCTGTGTAGATGCGTGTGTGGACTAGCAAGGTCTGCTGCTCTTGTGCCCACATGTTCAGTGCTGGTGTCTTGTGCCGATGGATTCCTGTTGTGCTGTCCAAGCCTATGCAGCTTTGCTTTTGGTCAGTTGAGTGGCTTTTTTTTTTTTGTATTTGTACATATCCACCACCAGTGGTGTGAAAATAGTCATTGGGTGATGATGTGGTCCTGCCGTGGGCACTTGGGGTGCAAAGAGCAGGACTTTTGACAGCAGAACAGCATTGGTTGTGGGGTTGTCCCCCCATGTGGGACAGCACGGGGGTTCTGCCCATGTGCAGGCAGGCTGTGTCACAGCTATACCTCTAGCTCAAGCACATGCTGCTGTCAGGGACCCTGGAGTTTTTGCTGGCCCAAGACTGAGATGATGAGTTATGCAGGTGACCCCAAAAGCACACTATGGGCTCATTATCCCCCATCAGCCCAGCGCCTGAATGTGCCCCGAGTGCATCAGAAAAAATACCTCCTACAGAAGTGTTTGAGAGGCCTCTTAAAACTTTTATTGGTGCTATTTTTTGTATTCCTCCACCTGTGGAGCAAGGCATCTTTAGTACATCCAGCCCTCAGCAGGAGAGGAAAATTATAACTGATCCATTTCAGAAACCTCTAAAAGTGACCTAAAATAACTTTTCTATATATAAAAATGTCATGATTTTAATGTCCATTATCTCATGACCTAGCAGAGCTAGGAAAAGCTCTTTAGATAATTTTTAGTGGTTTCTAAAATGGATTGGTCACACTTTTCCCCTGCACAGTGGAACTGAGGGTACAAGGATAACTGGGCTTTAGAGATGAGGAGGGAAACAGAAATCTGTTTGTGTGCTGGTGTATCCAGAGCTGTTTCATCCCCCAGGGCCACTTGTGGTGCTGTCCCCAGCTGAGCAGAAGTGCTAAAGCTGGTCAAGTGACAGCTGTTTTCAAAAAGCTGGAGATTCAGAGTTAAATGGATGCAAAGCATGGGGCACTCTGTGGTGGGGAAGCCAGCTCAATCCCTGACACTGGTCTTTTCAAGGATTCAAGGATCTGCAGAGTTGATGATTCTGGTACCAGCTTTCACTGCTGTGGCAGACCCCAGATTTTGCTGGAGCATCTCATAGTTTGTGAGCCATGTGCCCAGATGGCATGTTCTCAGCTCTGAGCTCAGCTCTGAGCCTTTCTTCACCTCACCCAGAGCTTTTGTAGTGATGCTGGTTGCAACCCAAGCCTCTGGGAAGCTGCCACAGCCAGGCATTAAACATGCTGGGTTTTTAGAGGACATCAGCAGAGCACATGGGAGAAGTGGCTCCCTGCCATGCAAGAGGTTAATGGACAGATTAGAGAGGGCAAGCACTGTTTGTGGCAAAAGGAAAAGAGCTCTGCTTTTACAGAGTTCAGCAGTTCCATGAAGCAACACGGATGGAAATATTTGCCAGAATTAGGGAGGCTGTGTTCAGGAACCCAGGGAGGAGTGCCCCAGTAGCTCTACCTGTTGTTCAGGCTGTTCGTGGTGTGGGGCAGGTGCTGAGAGCTGGACATCATCTGAGGGAGGATGGAGAAGTTTGGAGCAGGACACCCCCACACCCAGCAGCACTGCCTAAAACCTCAGGGCAGAAAAAGCCTTTAATGCTGTTCCCTTGATGGCTTTGTTTTCCTCCACTGCCTTTCTTGCTCTCTCTGTTGGCCTGATGGGCTGGCCCACCTCCAAAGACAGCATTACAGCGTGCTGGATCGATTGGAGCCTGCAATTTTATTTGCTGTCTTTAAGAGCCTTTGATGGGCAGCATGAGCTGTGCCAGCGAGTGCCTTTCCTGGGAGAGAAGGGGAGAGGAGCAAGGTTGCAGGCTATCGTCTCCCATAGGGAGATGAAGAACCTGTCACCAGCTTGGAGAAGACGCCATGGCTGGGTGGACAAAGAGAGCCCTCCTGATGCAGCAAGGCAGCTGAGAAGTGTCTTGCAGCCCTAAACTCTGTGGTGCCTGGCAGTGGTGGCCATGGTCACCCTTGTGGTGTCATGGTCACAGCCGCTTGTGGCACATTGCTCTGTCCTCACACTCTGCCATGAACTTTCTGCCTGCTAAGGTGGAAAGTGGGGTACCTGCCTGACAAATCCCTCCTGGCACACCTGTGTCTCTGGGACTGATGGCTCTCTGCAGAGAGGGAGGTTGCAGGACTGTCTATGTGAGACAGCTTGTGTCTGCCCAGAAAAAGAGGGCAAAGGTTGGGCTGAGACAGGCTTCATACAGCAGCTTCCCTTCAGCTGCATCTGTACTTGAACTCTGCATCAGGAGAGCAGACATGAGAGGGTCATTTTGTCTCCCTTCCCCAGTCTCTCCTTCCACATCTGGTAAAAGAACCAGAGGGTAAGAGGTGGAGCATGCTGGACACAAAAGGTTGGGGACCAGCCTCGAAGCAGAGGGCAGGATTTTCACGGCATGTTGTGGAAATGGGGCATCTTCAAAGGCTGCTGCAGAGTGGGGATCGAAGCAGGGTCTAGAATGTGCAGCCCTCCCTCCGCCTCCCAGCAAAATGAACCTGGAGGAGTGAGCCCGCCCCAGCCTCCTCAGCGGAGGAATTAGCACAGATCACAAAGAGCCGGATCCGGCGTGATACTGGAGACAACAGACATAAATTATCCTCAGATGGACTAATTGTGGCGCATAGCAGTGCAGCATCTTGGGCCGTGCTGGTAGGGCTGGACCCTGCAGGACTCCAGGAATGCTCGAAAAAGCCCCGCCTGCTTCTGCCCGGCTTCCCGGCGACTCCCGGTTACGGGCGGAACAGCTGAGCACAAGCAGCAAGTGTGCGAGTCGCCTACGGTGGCATCCCCAGTGTCCCCAGCATCCCCAAGCAACATTCCCAGCCCCATCCCTGTTTGCCGGGTGCCGGGCAGGTGCTGTTAGCCCGCAGTGCCACCACGCGGTCACCGGGCACCCAGAGACTGTCCCCAACCCCCCTGCATCCCTTCATCCCCTCCGGGACATCTTCCGACCTCCCCCCAGACCCCCCATTGCACCCTGCAAACAGCAATGCTGCCCTTGGTCCCGCCACGCCCCGGGGAGGCAGGGAAGGAGTTAAGGAGCCTGCGGGGAGGAGGAAGAGGATGGGGCTTTAACAGGGATCAGGCTCTTGTCTCTGGCTTTGCGATTAGCCATTCTGTTTTGATGTGGAGGGTCTGCTTGAATAATTTAACCGGGAGGCTCATTAACCAGGCTCTGGCCTTCGTCTGTCGGCTGAAGGCTGAAATGGCCATTAGGAGGAACACTCAGAGCGGAGCGGCATAGCCTTCCCTACCGCTGGCCCCCTCCGTTCCCTCTCCCTCTCCCCCTTGCTCTCCCAGCTCCCTGGCCCTGCTGCACTTGGCTCCCTTACCAATTGCTTGTGCCCTCTAAGTCCTGCCCCAGGGGCGCCGGGGCTGCGCAAAGCCTGTGCCTCAGTTTCCCCTCTGCAGATCGTGGTAGACTGTAGACCCCAGCCGCAGCTGGAGCTCATTCCCGAGAAGGCTGTGCCCCTGCGTGTGTCATGCCAGTGACAGCCGGGCTGTGGGGCTGAAGCAGATCTGAGGCTGCCGGGTCTGCTCGGTTTGTTTCAAGCCACCTGCTCAGAGAGAAGAGTATGTCCTGGGGTATTCGCAGTGGATGGATGGGGAGGAGGGCTGACAAAGGAGGGGAAAGAGGGAACAACACAGGCTCAGACAGCCTTTCCAAGGGGAATCCTGGTGCACATCTATCCTAGAGGGTGTATTCTCTGGCAAGGCACTGTGCCAGGCAATACAGTCAGTGCAAGTTCCTGGGTACCAAGAAGAGCTGACTTTGGTGTCAGATCAGGTAAGATTTTTAACAACAAGGGTAAAATTCATCAGCCCAAAGGTATCAGTTCTCATTCTTTGTATGTACCATCCCTCAGCATTTTGCAGAATTTTCCTGAAGCCCTTGCTGTGCTCCTGCAAAAAGCAGAGTGCACTGCATGTGCATCCAGGAAAGCCAAGTACAGTGTGAACACTTTGCTGGGTTTAAAATCCTCTTGTGCCTCTAACCTCTAGGATCAGCTGATGAGGCCAGAGGAAGGCTGCTCCCACTGGGTGCTCTCATCCTGTCTCCTGTTGCCTCTGTGTCTCTTTGGAGGCAATGCAGTGGATTCAGGGATGCTCTTTCCCATGCCAAAACTGTTAACACAGTTAGTCCTCTTGCAGAGCTGGATTTTGTCTACTGGTTTCACATTCTTCCTTCTCCTCTTGCCAGTGGTCCTTTCTCCTCCCTTTGGTGACCTCTGATCATTTGGAGGATCATCCCTCAATAAGTTTATCACTCCCCAGGGATGTGGCAGAGAAAGCTGTGAGCAGTGTAGATTGATGGGGTCAAGAGAGCAGCACCTCCTCCTCATCAGCAACATCTCTGTCACAGCCTTGAAGACAATTTCCCCTGGTACCTGCAAACCATCTCTATCACTCCATTCCTTATTAGAAGCGGTGAGCTGCCCAAGGAGAAGGTGGGCTTTGCACAGCCCAGCCCGAAGCTAGGTGTCATGGAGGACCTCAGCAGAAGACATAGGACAAAGACCCCCCAGGTCTTTCCAGCATCTGATAAACACAGGCCAGGCTCCCCTTGCAAACTCTCCCCTCCCAGCCTGGCAGCAGCTGGAAGTGGAGGGTTGTCCCTCTGCTCAGAACTTGGTGGGGGCCCCACTCCAGCAGGTAATTACCCTTTCTCTTTCCCTGGCAGCCCCCCCGAAGGAGCCAGTGCTGATGTGCCGGTCCAACAACTACCCGAAGGGTTTCTACTGCAGCTGGCACCTGCCCACTCCTACCTACATCCCCAACTCCTTCAACATCTCTGTCATGTAAGTGTCTGGGAAGAAAGGGTGCAACAGGGTGAGTTTCAGTCCTCACAGCCTGGAGCCTGGAGGTCCCAGGTAGTGCCATGAAGTCTGGGGACAGTCACAGGCAGGGTCTGACCTGTGCTGAGCATATGGTATCAGCGTCCCAAAAATGGGCATGGGGAAGGATTTTCTGGGGACATACAAACTGGATGTTTGGGACCAGGACTTTTTGCCAAGCAAGTTTCAATTTCCTTAGAGGGGACCAGGAAAGTCCTCATCCCTCAGATGCCCTTTCCGTGCTTCCCAAGACTATCCTCTCCGCACCAGTTGTCTGTAGTGATGTTGTGCCCATCGGCTGTTGGCACATTTGGCACATCCATGCTCTTTTCTGGTGTAAGGAAGTTGTTGGGCAGCAGCAGTGTCTCTCACCTAGAACTGGCCAAGGCATCATTCCCTACCCTGAGCCAGAGTTGTGGTACAGCCCTTATTCAGGCTGATGCCATGTATTATCTTCTGATGTTTGTGTCACCATCAGAAGACCTTGTTGCTCCCATGGGAGGGCCAGACCCACACCCAACCCCGGCTGTGTCCCATTCTTTCCTTGGGGCCAGCATGAGGACGTTCACTGAAGCTGCTGTATATGTTTGGGAGAAAACCCTCATACACAGGAGCCCACACAATTCCCTGGCAGGAGGAAAGGAGCCTTTTGTCTGCACCAAGGGCGAGTGCATGGGGACCACTATCTTTGAGGGGATGCAGAGCTGCACAATCTGCCTCCTTCCCCCAGTAGCTTGGGTGCATCCACAGATAACAGCTCTTCTCATCTCTGCTTTCCAGACACGGCACAAAAGACATGGTCTGTGAGAAGGATGCCATTCCCAAAAACAGGTGTCACATCAGATACCTCCAGCTCTTCTCGACAGTGAAGTACAAGGTGACTCTGACAGTCACGAATGCTCTGGGCAAAAACTTCACCACTCTCACGTTTGACGAGTTCGCCATAGGTAACTTCCACGGCAGCAACTGGCATCTCCGGGGCGGTGTTGGGTTTGGCTTGCTCTGCCAATCATCCATTGGGAAGATGAGGCAGGGAAGGGACTGGCTCTCCAACTGGAGATTCTGCCTATGCATGGAGATGGGGTCTGAGTTACTCTGGCATCCTCCCTGTGCCCCTCCCTTTCTCAGGGCCCTGCTGGCACCTGAACATCCTGGAGGAGCCAGACAGGATGCCCACAGGCAGCTTCCATGCTGGTCACATCAGTGGCCTGGTGTCTTGTGTGGTCCCACCCCCAGTGGTCCAGATTGCCCATGGTTGCCAAGTTCTTCCCTGTTTGGGATGCTGGGGAAAAAGCTGCCATGTATTAGGGCAGAGAACTGTGAAAATTGTAAGGTTCAAATGGTGTTGCCATTCTTACCCCTCAGAATGTCCCTAAAGGAGAGGTTTGGTGTTTTTGCTGGAAGCAGAGCTACGGCAATTAGGATTGGAAGATAAATTAAAATGTCTCTTTCTCTTGTCTCCATCCTTAGTCAAGATAAAGCTCTTCTATAGCCAAGTCCCCCCAGCCCTTACCTAATATTCTCTAAAAACCCTATTCCTTCATCTGCACCTTTTTGCTGCCCCATCAGGACAGCAGATGCTGTGCAGTGTGGGACAGGGAGCAGCAGGCCCTGTGGACTGGGGTGTCCATGTCTCGGGCTGTGTCACAGGGATGCTTCCCAACCATGTCCAGTCCCATGGCAGAGATACTCCCCTGACTGCAAAGGGCAGGCATGAACTGAACAATCCAGTACACAGCAAAGCAGGGAACTTTTGCCACAATCCAAAGCTGGATTACAGCTGATGCTGTGACATCCTCAAAGAACGGGGAAAACAAGACAGAATGGAGTTCAGGAATGGGCTGGAAAACAATTTTCTGGTTGCATGTGGCAATGGCTGAACCTGAAAAACAAATTAGTGAATAATTAAGGTGCAGCCAGTGGTTGGTCTTTGCCTTTGATGTGCTACATGTCACAGCATGGAGAAGACGGAAATGCTGGAGTGCAAGAAGAGGAGCTCCACTGCTATACCAGATTTTCCCTTTGTACCCCAAATCTTGGAAAATAACAAACAAGGCACCAGCTCTGAACAGAGCAGGGAAATAACTTTGGAGCGGGGCTGTCCTGCTATGTGTCTGCAGCCATGGTCCATACCTGAAGCTTGTGTTCATCAGTGCATTGGGAATGCTGATAACAAGGCATGGAGCTTAGCAGGGAAGTGGTGGAATTTCAGTCACTTGGGTGCCTTTAAATGGAAATTATTGTGTTTGTGGAAGATACACTCCTTAAAAATGAAGGTAACCTCCAGCCTGCATGGCCCAGGACAGCAATTAAGCAACATTTTCCAAGTTCCTTGCATTCCCTCCTGCAGGAGTTCAGGGCATCCTCTTATAACCTCTGTATCCCACCCATACGCTGCCTAGCTTCCCAAACATCTGCTCCTCCATGCAGCACACAAGGGCAGCTCCCCTGGGGAAGCACACCCAGCTGCAAGCCTTGGGCATCCCAACACCAGTACAAAGCTGGATCCAGCCCAGGTCTGAGGAGTGGCGAGTACAGGCTAGCACTGCCCTGAGCCAGCCCTCAGCATGGGTGTACTATTGCTGCCTCTTGCACAAGTGCCTGGAAGGGTGCAGGGTGCCCAGACACACCTCAGCAATGCACTGAGAGGTCACACCACCTGGCATCACCTGGCTCCAGGATGGCACTTCAGGAAGGAGTGATGGGTTGATGCCAATAGGAGAGGCTGTGTCCTGCAACCATAAGCCCACTCCCATAACCACTTCAGCATCCAGTGGCTTTAAAATCTCCATATTCTGTGACTGTGAAATTCTCCTCCTCAGGATTTGGTACGGGTGTCATCCAGCAGCACAGACAGGGTGGTGACAGACTGCTGAAGCAGGCAGTCACAGGCTTAGCAGATCATTACAGCATCAGCTGCTGCTGAACAACAGCCACCTGTCTTAAGTGGAACTTCTCATGCCATCATGGTGTTAAAAAAAGTGCACTGCATTACTGTGTTTTGCTAGGCAATTTTGCCCCCGGTTGCCTGCGGTCCTCACTGAAACTTCAGTGTCTCTTCCAGTTTTCTTCTCTGCAGCTACAATCCAGGACTGTGTCCCAGTGTGGGGAATGCTGGAGGTGTGGATCTAGCATCCAGTAGGTTCTCTGGGGATCTCAGCTGGCCTGATGAGCTGTCATCTGGGAGATTATTTTGGGTTTCCCTTTGCTAAATGGAGGGTGGAAAACCTATGGCTCAGGGCAAAGTCATTGCTTTGGCTCACTGAGAAAATGCTGAGTGTGAACATTGCAACATCTACACACATCCTGATAAAATGAAGAGACAGTGTCAGCCAGGACTTGTGTGATGTTTCTCCAGAAATCCCTGGGTCTGGTTGTCCGAGCCTGCCTTGTGTTTTCCCCTTAGCCTAGAGAAAAACATCATACCTTTGCATGAAGGGCAGCCACATAGCCCCAGTCTCATGCCCAGCTGGGGACAGAGCAACCCAAAGCCAAGGAGAGAGCAGTGCAGGGCGGGCAGTTGTCCCTTCCAGCACCATCTTACCTGGGAGAAGACTCTCTTCTGGGTCAGACCACCCATCCAGCCTGTGCAAGCACAAAAACCCTCTGGGAAAGAGTGACCTGCTTTGGTTTTGCTTCTTCACTCCTTTCTCCATCTCTGAAGCTGCCAGAAGAAAATCTCTTCCCCAGCTGCTCAGAAGACGGTCTCTAATTGAGTGGAAAATGACTGGTACTTTCTTTTGCTGTCCTGAGCCCATGCTTTGCTGGCTGTTGTGCCAGTTATTAGCAGTCAGCTATAAAGGGTCACTCTGCATTGTCATTTTCAGTGATGACTGGAAAAGCTTTTCCGGCCCTCTGGCCCCCATCTCCTATTGGTAGGAGATCCGGATTGCCTTTCTCCTCATCTTGCTCCTGCGAATTGTTTTCATAATTACATCTTCTGCAAAAGCATTTATATTAATAAAGGTGAGTATGAGGAGGTCCTGCAGAGCCCTACAGACATCAGGGCTCCAGCCTCAGGGATGAGGAAAAGGGACTGTAGGGAGGAGGACCTGGAGGCAGAGGAAGATGCCAGGGAGGAGTGAGGTGGTGTGTAAAAGCTACCACCTCCTTCATGATGGCTGGAACAGCATTCAAAGATTTTTGGCCGACTAGGATACAACCACACCTTCCTCACTTAGGTTTCAGCCCAAAAGCTGTTTTTTGCATCCCCCAGGAAAGCCAAGACAGCACCACCACACAGCAGCCTCATCGTCAGCAGCCTCAGCACCTTTCTCCTCATATGATCCTGGGGAAAAATGTGAGAAGATGCACAGCATTAAAAGGAGGAAGGCAGCCTTGGATGGGGCCTTGCAGGTGTGGATACCTTCTTCAAATGTTCTGCCCATGCCTTGTGTGACCTTGAGAAGGTCATCTGATCCTTCCAACTCCAGCTCTGTGGCGATGAAGATGTAGAGCATCTCAGGGAGGCTGCATGATGCCCATGTCTGTATGAAATTCGGAGTCTTTGAACACAGGTGTACAGTTGCCTAAGCAGAAGGTCAGTTCAATTCATACTACTTAGGAAGGCAGAATTAAATTACCTAGACTGACATTTGGCTAAGATATGGAGTTTAATATCCCTCTGCTCATGGAAAATGCCAGGGGATATTTAATGGCCGCAAGGGATCCATTTTAGTGCTTGTTGGAGAGACGGGATGGGTGACGGGCTGCTCCATGCCACAGGGTCTCAGCTGCCTTTCTGAACCACCAGATTAATTTTGAGACATGTCTGACAACAGCCAGGGGCGATGGATAGCTAAAGACTCGCAGTTAAGCGCGAGCGTGCAGCGCCTTAAGCAGAAGCTTCTCCCTGATGTTCTTCTTGCACTCCAAGCCCTCACTTAGACACAGCAGCCAAAAACCAAGCGGGAAGAACTGTGAGTAGCCTCCTGGCCAAGTCCCCTTCCCAGGAATGTCTGATGATGCTCCCTTAGCTCTGCAGGATAATATTACATCTGGTTTTATAGCCGCTTAACCAGTACTCAGCCTAATGCCCATCATCCATTATTATTATTACTATTACTGCTTTTATTACATTACTGCCTGCAGGCCCTCAGTGAGGACAGGGCTCTATTATGCTGGCTGATGTACAGCCAGACGGCCCCTGCCTCACCATGTACAGGCTGAATGGAGGCAGACAAAGGCTGGAGAAGGAGGCTCACTCGTCCCTGTCTGCAGGGTATAAAGGATTCTTTCAAGGTCACATAGAAATCAGAAATCTGGACACAGCATGTCTCTCCTCACTCCTCAGCTGGCCCCTGTAGGACCAGCCCAGGTGTTTCCTGTGATGAGCACAGTAGGATGAGGTCTGTCCTAAGAGACGTAGGTTTGTCCCCTCTGGATTGGCTGCCAGAGGTATGGTCCCCTCTCCTGGCTGTTGTGTCCCTGCTGCCTTGGAAGGACATGGCAGGAACAGTTTTGGCTTTGTTTTGGAGAGATTGGCCCTGCTGTGCTCTGTAGCCTGGGCAGGACTCCTGTGGATGAGGGACTCATGAAGAGGTACCAGGGACTTTCGGTTTTCCTGTTAGCCTGCAGTGCTGTTTGAAGGCTCATAGCAGCTGGGAACATGAACAGCCTTCCTCTGTGCACTAGCAACACTGTCCAACTCACAGGAGAGGGTCTAGGGGTCACATCCCTGCAAAATGGGCAGGTGACTCCCACTTCAGCATCAGGGCATTTTTTTTTCTGACTTCCTTTAACAGTTACAGTAGCATTTCTCATTGCTACCCAAGCACATTTGCCATGCCCAACTGAATTTAATCATGCCTTCAGGCTGGCATACCAAAAACCAGGGCCAGGCCCCCTGCATTACCCCGGGGAGTATCCATTGCATCCATCCCCAGCCCAGCACTTTTTCCCACTTCCTCGCTGCAGAGCTGCAGTTCACAGTCATCTGCATTCGTTCAGCCAAACAGACTTTTGTTTTGCAAACCCATCCTGCTGAGCCAATGCTGGATTTATACTTTTCCGTATGCGTTTGGACTCCAAGTCCCTGTCGATGGAAGCTGATGTCCAGCCCCAGCCCTGGGATTCGAAGTGAGCAGAGGAATTGCAGAGCCATCTGGAGTAGCTCAGCACAGCACAGCCCCAGCAAAGTGTTTCTGCTGCCGAGGATAAATCTGTAGATGGAAAATTGTGCCCCATCCTGCCACAGAGAGGAGCCTGTGGGAGTTGGGAGGTGGCACTAGGCACCTGTGGTCAGACTTACCCCCTGACCAGCCATTGGCAGAGCGTCTGGGAGCACCCTTTGAGCCTGAAATGACATTGGGAAGGAGAAAGCTATCCAGCCCTGCTCACACCTGCTGTGACAGAGGGAAGGTGGTGAAAGCCAGGGTGGTGGTGAAGATGATGATGATAAAGGACTGCAGCAGGGTGTGTGCCAGGGTGCTGAGCAAGAGGAGGCTGGGGAGACAGAGGAAATGGTGGGCTATATCTTGGGGGAAACAGGTCCCACCAAGGTAGCTGAGCTGTGGCTTCACTTCAGCACCCTCTTTGCCTCACCTGCAGACAAGAAAGTGTGTTCTCAAAGCATCACAGGCTGTTTTCTCCTGAGAGGAGCAAGCAGTAGCCGTGCAGGGACAGTTGCTGCAATGCCACCATCGTTCCGCAGCATGGGTGGCAGCAAGCAGCTCACATGTGACTGCACTTGCCCCAGACTGGCCACACATCAGCACCTGATCTCATTTGAGTGAGGGAAAGATGCCCTTCAACATAAGGCAGGGCTGCAGGCAGGTGGTGAGGGAGCAGCTCACTCACCACCTCCTCCTTCCTCTCTCAGGGGAAGCAAACCCCTGTGAGGGCATCACTTCCCACCCACAGCAGGTGAACCCTGGAGTCAGCATGGAGAAGACCTCTGACTGCAGGGCAGGAGCTCTGCCAGGCAGATGGGGGCTCCCACAGCCCACCATCCCTCCTCCATCCTTGGGAGGGGAGTTGGTTTCTGACATCTTGACAGGCTTCTGCTGAAGACAGTCAGAGCCTGGGGACCATTGTTCAATCCAGAAATTTTCAGGTCAGGAAGGATCCACTTGCCTGCATGTGGACTTGGAAGAGTGTTAAGCGCCTTCCCAGGACAGGAAGTCTCAAGTGCATTGCTATTCTTGGAGCACACAGAGAGCCCTCATCCACCTCTGGCACAGCTGTGTGCCTAGCTCTGTGTGTCCGGCTCCTTCCTGACCATGATTAAAGGATAAGCATGGGCGTACACAAATTTTTTTAGCTTTGCTATTGCAATTGGGAGTTTGAGCTGTCAGGATTTGATCAAGCCCTTGGCAAGGAGCAAGGACTGCTCTGCAACAGGCAGTGACATTCATCACAGCCTGTCTGTCATGAGCTTCTGGCACTCTTGAAGTAGCTGCAGCATCAAAGCACATTGCATAGCCCACAGCCAATTAATATTCACCTGAAATACATGTCAGGTAGCAAAAAAATATTCCCATAGCCCAAAAGCAGAGCAGGGCAGTGAGAGAGAGAGAGCTGGAGTGGAAGGTGACCAGGGTAATCCTTCCCCTTTAGTAAATACAATGTGCCAATGCTTTGAATCCTCAAAACCCCAGCCCTAAACCCAAGGGCCAAACTCTGCCAGATTATTGTGAGGCAAGTGAGATTGAATGTGTGTCAGAGTCACAGAAATCAGCAGTTGTGAGGGAAGAGCAAGATTTTGGCTTGGTGGTCTCCTCATCCTGATCCAATTAGCCCTGTGTAGGAGGGACGCTCTCTGCCCTGGCCCAGTTGTTTCCATGTGTCTCCAGTGCTGTCACCTCCTTAATGGTGGTATTTTGAGCCAGGACAGCCATATCACTGACCTGGACAACAAAAGACGATTTGCATCTAATTAGTTTGGGGAAAGGATGCATGTTAGCTGCTCCTCTTGGAGAGCACATGGTGCGAAGCCCAGACAGCTTTGCCAAGGGGTATAAAGGAAGTATGCCACATGCAAAGATTTGTCAATTCCCCCTCTTTTCTTCTCTTACAGTAAAGCCAGACCCTCCAGAGAGTGTGGTGGCCAAACCTGTGCCTAATAACCCTCGAAGACTAGAGGTGTCATGGCAAAACCCCTCATCGTGGCCTGACCCTGAGTCTTTCCCACTGAAGTTCTTCCTGCGGTATCGCCCTCTCATCTTGGACCAGTGGCAACATGTGAGTGATGCTGCACTGCCTGGGATGCAAGAGAGAGGGGCGAGCTGGTGACTGGAAACAAGCTGCATTATAAAAAATTGTTCAGGGACAAAAAATATGTATATTTACTGCCCAGGCAACCTGGACCCTGTTCCTCTCCTTCTCTTTCTCATTGCTTTTCTCTTCCTCTCCACCTTTTTTGTAGCTCACACTCTGCCTACAAATGGCTCTGCAGCCTCTCCCTGCTCCGCATTTTCATCCATGGCCCCTATCTACTTTCCATACATATGTTCTATATAAAACTTGCCAACAAGATGTAAAAGGCATTTAAAGTATAAATGTCACCACATTTAAATGCGCCTCTGCCACATTTAGATTTTGAACTGGAGATAAAATACCGTTCACCATAACTCAGAGTACAGTCACTGAGCAATTGCTGAGATGTTATCGTATTTCCTACTTTTATTTCTTGTTTCTTAAAAAAAAAATAGTCAGTGAAATCCTCGGTAGCCTGGAGGACAGATTTCATTTGTTACTGCAGAAAGATAACCAACAGGTTTTTTTTTTTTTTTTTTTTTTTTTTTTTTTAACCTCTGTGTGCTGCTTTTATGCTCAAGTTGTGTAGGAAAGCATTCTGTGGCTGGAGAGGAGTTGTTGCTGCTCTGGCATAGCTCATCCAGCATCCCTTCTGTGCCCAAGCTGGGCCAGTTTAAAGCCAGTTAGGTACTTTGCTTGATAAAGAATTTTGCTAAAAAATCCAAAAGTGAAATAAGAGGCAGCACTGGGTCCCTGGGCACCTGCATCAAAGAGCCAAAGGGATTTTCTTCCAGCCAGCACTTCCTGGGGAGAGAAATATGGAAGAATGGATGGGAGTCTTTGCTCATGGCTCTGTGAGGTGTCTTGGTGACTTTTTGCATTTGCTTGGGATTTTTGTTGAGGCAGCACCACGGGTTGTGTCTCAGATCGCAGCATGTGCTGATGGCTCTGAAAATAAGAGAGTTTTCCTGCTTGCCTCTTTGCCTTTGCTTCTTTTTTAGTAGTGGGAGAGCATCTGTGGAGCATCCAGAGGGGTTAGAAAGCATAGGCAGAGTTGGGCTATTAGTTTTCTGTAAGTATTTTTTTTTCATCTGAGGGAGGAATTCTCAAACTGTAGAAGCTGTGTAAAAAGGGGAAGATTTAGTGGGAACTGCCAAACACAACATTGTTTTTGTCCCAAGGTGTGCGATTGTTGTGAAAAAAGCTGATGATTTTACCCTGCCACAACCTGATCCAGCCAAATACCCTGGTTTGCACCCAAAAAAATGGTGGGGTAGCCACTGATCTACCTCCTACCTCAACACCATTGGAGTGGCTGGTCCCTCAATTACTGGGTGTGGGCTACCATAATTGCAGAGTCAAGACATGCCAGTCCTTTCCAGCAGAGCCCTGAGAGGATGCTGTGGCCTCTCCATCAGTGCCCCCAGGCAGGCAGTGACAGTGGGAAATACATGGAGTTGTTGGTGACACTGGTGGCAGGGCCATCCTAGTCGGTAAAGTCAATTCTTGGGTAGTAAGAACTTAACTTCTTCTGTGTAAAAATACTCTGAGGTGCAGAGAGACCTCAAGTACCAGTTTTCCTGGTGGGTACAAGGATGGCTGGGAAAGGTTTCATTTCCCAGCATTTCAGGAAGGTGCAGCAGTCCTGGGTACAGCTTTTAATCAATATTCCCATGCAAGAGACATGTTCCTCATCACTGAGTCATGGAGAAGAGCATTTGGGGAATAATTTGCTCAGTGAGCAAGTGCAAGCATTCAGTGAGTGAGGTGCCAGCCTTGTTTTCTGACTCCCTACCCTGCTGGCTGGGTAATGAAAAATCTGATTTGTGGATGATTTGAGGAAAACTGCCACTATTCATCAGATGAATTATTTGCAAAGCCTAATTCAATCATTTCCCAAACACCAGAGAAAGGCAGTGCTGCAGCAGCTGGAGCTGACCCCAGACCCCACTGGTACATTCAAGCTGCTTAGCCCAGCTGAGCACCCTGCAAATGCAGGTGTTTGTACCTAAAATTAACCCCACCAATGTCAGCATGCTGGGAGCATGCCCAAGCCTCCCTGCACTCTTTGTTTGACTTATTACTTGTTGTTATTTTGGAGAGTGTCCCTATTCCCCCAAATCAAGACAGACAAGGGAAGGACACGGTTTGATGGGTCCAAGCCTAGCTCATCATTCCCTCTTGTCCTGGAGTAGTGGTGTTGGGTCTCAGCTCAAAGGGATGACTGCCCCGAGAAGGGATGAGGTGTGCATGGGGGTGTCTTAATTCTTGTGGAGGTGCAGGTCTCTTGCCACCAGCTGCCCCCATCTTGGCTCTTGCTGTCCCCACAGGCAGTTGGCACAGAGAAGTCCTTGCTTTTTATGCCCACACAACCTGTGCGCTGACAATGGGGCAGCTTGGAGCTCAGTGGGGAGAGAAGTCCCTGCCAGCAGGCAAGATGAGTTGGGTAACATCATGTTCTGACATGTCCCTGTCTGCCCAAGGTCCACAGGCTGAGCCCTGAGCCTGCCACCTTATGGCAGCCCACCTCTGCACCAGCTGTGGGTTTTAAGCATGTACTTGGCAGCCCTGTGGGAAGGCCAGCATCCCTGCAGGAGAAAACCCACAAAGGAGCATTAGAGGCTGCCCAGAGACAGAATATCCATGCAGGCCCTGCTCACACATGGTGTTTCTTGGCAGAAGAAGCAGCTCTTCTTACCCCTTACCACCTCCCATTATCTTTGCAGGGTCTGATTTATGCACAGCACCTCAGCAGGCAGGACCGAATGAGCACTAATAGGATCAGATGGATGTCGAGCTGTCGAATACCATAGGGCCTGATTCAATCAGCGTCTGCTTTCTTCCAGGCTCTTCCTTTCAGGATTTTAATAATGCCAGGGCTTGGCACCAGAAGATGAAGCCATCCGTGGCGGGAGCAGTGGATCTTATCAAGACTACCACTATGTGAGCTGGCCATAAATGCAGTTTTCTCTCTGCCAGAGAAAGCTAGGTGATGCCTGACTCAAGCAACCCACACCATGAAGCAATCTCTGGGGCTGACCCAGCGGTGGGGAGAACACCCTTGTCACCTTCCCAGTGCTTTGCAAATGGGGTTTGAGCTCCAGCATGCCATTTGCAATCCCTTTCCTCTGCTCAGCAGCACCTTTCCACCCAGACCACTTAGCATCTCTCATGTTGCCATTTACTCTGGGAATTACAGTGATGTGCTCTAGGAATTATTATCGTGGAAGGATGATGGGTTTCCACATGGGCATGCAGTGAAGCATGTGCCGGATCGTGCCACCTCACAGCAGCTCCCTTGAACTTGAGCACAAGCATTTTGTAGCTGTTGGGGATGCAGCCATGTCACATCATGTCACATTATGTGGCCAAAGACTCCCCTCCACCCCACCAGCACTGAGCTCGCTCTGAAACTCAAGCAACTTTAAAATCACACTCCTCCCTTTCTGGAAGAGGGGCTAGTGGTTTCTCTGCTGCCAGAAGAGAGATGGATATTTGTAGCCTTAACAGGTTTTTTATTCTCTCCTTTTGGCAAAATCTCCCCTTCTGCCTCCTAAATATAAAACATCGAATGTTTAGGGTATCCTTTATTTTTCTCCCGCTTTTAAGTTTGTAATTCAAGCCAGATTAGCGTGGTTTCCTCTTCTGTTTTATAGCCCCATCCTGGCCCCAAGCGAGCTCTCCTAATGCTCTCAGATGTTCCTCTAATGGCTTACCTAGGCTGGAACTGGATACCCTTTCCTAATGGATTGCTAATAGCCTGTTTCTGGTTTTACAGGCTCCTTCAGTTAACTCGCAACAGCAGCGACTGCCGCACTCACACATGCGAGCACATCTGCATGCTCACTCCTACACGCAGGCGGGTGGCCAGACACCATCCTGAGCATCTCTGGGGAGCCATGGGCAGGTCTTGCATCCAATTTGCTCCCTTCTCGTGGCATTTTCTGGAGCAGGATCCCCCCTTTTAGCAGTTTTCAGAGGGATATCACATGCGCTGAGCACTTGCCAGCTCCATGCACATTCCAGGAATGTGGCAAGGCTCAAGAAGGTATTTCTTATGCAGCGTCAGAGCTGGTGGCCAGACTGAGGGAGGATTTCCTACTGTGGGTTGCCAGCAATTTGCAGATGCCGTAGTGAAGTCTAATTGAACCCATTGGCTGTGCTGACAACATGAAATGTTAACGAACCGTGAGGCGGGCTGCACCTCAGATCTTGAGATTTGCAGTAAAAGGTCATGAGATATTTAAAGCTAATAATGTGGTTGAGTTCTCTCCTTCCTCTTTTGCGTTGGAAGCATTAGGGCCATGTTCGTGAGCATTTGCAAAGGCTGGAAGGGTCCTTCTCTGGCAGTGCTCCCACCATCACAGGATTTTAGGAGATGGGGCAAAAAAAAAAAAAAAACACGCAGAGATCTGTGCCTGCTCTGATGCAGTTAAATGATGGGGTTTTGGGGACAAGAATGAAAAGTTTGTGGGTATTGCCAAATACTTAGTGTTGGTGCAAGGATGGCATTGTTCCCTGGACTGACCTCCCTCATCCATATTGGAAGAGGCTGCCAGGGTGGGCTCAGGCTTGTTTCCCAGGGCAAAGCAACATTTTTTTCATCAGAGAGGTGATGCTGTCTCTGGAAGTTCCTGCCTTGGAGCAGCTTGAAATAGCCTGAAGTGTGAGCTAATGCGTGTATCCTGTCTGTGATGGGCAAGGAGAGGGATGGAGCAAGCAGGGTAGGAAGGCAATTAGTGCCACTGCCTGCCACAGCAGCATCCCTGCCGGCACGGTTGCAATGTCACTTTGTAGCAGGAAGTCCCTCTTTGTGCGCGTTTGCATCACCCTCTGCCTCTTCTGCTTTGCCTGCACTCCCCCTCTTTGCAAGGCAATCTGGGCAGGGAGGTCACCCTGAGCAAGCTGGGTTACAGCTTCACGCCTGGTAGCTTTTATTGCAGCATTTCTCTCCCTTCCCCTCCTGACAGCAAAGTCAGTGATTAAAAAAGAAGGGGGAGAAAATCCAAAGAATTAATAGGCGGGAGCAAAATATTTCGGTTGTCATAATGTCACTCACATCTCAGAGTGAGGCAGGCAAGTCTGGAGCAGAGATTTTCTTAGAGGAGGGTGGAGGTGGGAAATGCCCAGAAATCACCTCTTCTGGGACACAGCAGGTTCAAGACCCTTGGCTGGCATTGGCTGGGTGCTCTCATCCCCCTTGGAAACTGCTGGTGACCTAAAAGTACTGAGCATTGGCCGACTGTAAAGATTACAGAGTGCAGCAGAATGCTCACATGTGCACGTCCTCACCTGCAGGCTCACACAGCTAAAAGCAGGTAGGAAAGTGCTGACAAGCCAAACTTTCCATGCCCACATGCAGACCACACCAGGCAGGTGTCAGTGCTCTGCCATGCCCATGCACAAGCTGCTTTCACCCTCAGCCCACCGCATCAGCGTGCTGAAGGCATCTGCAGGCAGCATATGCCACTGCTGGCCGGGTTAGAGTTGTTGCTGAGTGCCCTCAGCATCCCTGATCCCATCTTCCCCAGAGCCACAAGCAAAAGTGACTTCTGTTGTCACTTGGCAGGAGGGGGCCAGCACATCTGGAGAAAGTTTCCTGTTAACTTGTTTTCCTGTAACAACCCCCGCATTCAAAGATGGTCTTTATTTTGAGCCAGAAGGGATCCGTTCAGATGCATGTGGTGTGGCACAGCCCAGGCTGCAGAGGAGTCCTGTGATAGCTCATCCTCCCAGATCCATAGCAGGACTGGGCTCTGTGCAGCACCACAGCAGCCTTTCCAGGAGGGGGTGACATCAGAGAGCCCAGCTCAGACCCTGCTGGAGTGGCTCTTCCACTATGTGGCTGACAGAGAATAAGAGGGGGTCATGAATTTTTCCCAACCTTTGGTTATCCCAGAGTCCAGGTAGAAAGTTTTGTCTGGGGTTATACCAACTGATTCTTGTGGCTCTGCAGAAGGAGGAGGTATCTGGGGGTACCTTTGTTAGTAATCACTGTCAGACATATTTGCTCTCCAGCCATGGCTTTCAAAGGGAAAAAGTAAAACATTTATTTTCCATATGGCAACATCTTTTCTCAAGCTGCACTGGCCATTTGCAGTGACCATCCTGAAGTTCCCAGTGCCAGGGCAGTTTATTTGGGGATTACTCCAGCTTTTGGTTTATCTTGTTCCCCAGGACAGGTGGAAGCCCTGCTGAGATTCCCCTGCACTTGCAGGGACTGAAGGCACCTGAAACAGCAGCTGTTAGTGTAGCTGAGTCCCTGCAAAGATTATTGCAGCCCAGTGGCAGGATCTGGCCTTTGCTGTGGGGAAAAGTGGCTGTGAAATAGAGCTCACTGGATGTCCCATCCCTATCCCAGTTCCAATTTCCCCCAGCATCCAGTATAACTCGAGTAGCATCCAGAGGAGGACGCTGCAAGGATGCCAGATGTTTGGCAGTTCCAAGTTGTGCTCTTAGAAGAGGTTTCTTCCCACGACTGCTGTGGGTAGCAACGGCTGTGTGAGCACATTAGCTTCATCTTACAATAGCCAGGGAGGGTGCTTCTTTTATTTTGGGGATTAAAAAATCTAGTATCTAGGCTTGATACAATGCCTGGGACAGGTGCATGGTCACTGTCCTGTCACGCACAGAGACAGTGCATCCCTGTCTTGGGACAGAAAGGCGCCAGTCCTCATCCCCATACTGCCAGTGGAGCACTCCCTTCCCACTCTAGGAGTTGCACTGAAAAGCAGGAGGTGTCAAGGAATGGAAAACAGCCACTGACACCACAGGAAAGCCAGCTAACACATTTTCATGTGGGATGCAGAAAATCAGGCATCTGATGTCCCCTTCTCCCCCTGCACCTCCTTCCAACACACACCAGCCCCCAGCCCACCTGTCAGGGCAGAGGAGGATGGTGTTTTCTTCCTTGCCCCTCTTCCCCATCCCCTTCCAAATGCCATCTGGTTTTCAGACCTGCCCATGCATCACCCTATTCACAAGTAATTACTGCCTGGTCACCCTGGACCAGGAGCAGAGCCTGGGTGGGAACAAGGCACAGTGACCTTTTTTTACTGCCAGGGCACCCTGGCAGGGTGGGCTGGGGGCCATAGGAGCAGGATGAGGGGAGCTCAGACAGGATAATGGCTTCCCTAACTCCTGCTGTGCTGAGCACTGTGAGACAAGGACACCAGTCTGCAGGCAGGGACTGGAAGGAGGGTAGGTATGGGTGTTGGAGTGTGTGTGACTGCTGTGGATGTCCCCAGGCCTCCAGCACGTGCAGGAGGGACCAGCATGGACAGGGGGAAAGCCAAGTGGCAGGCAGTCCTCCCCTCAGCCTGCCCTAAGAGTCTGTCTCCATCCCATCAATGTGGCACTGGCCCATGTGATCATCCTGGTGCTTGGGACTGTGGGTGGGCGCTCAGTAGCTCTATAATCTTTCCAAGCAGGAATGTGAGGGTATGTGACCATGGCAGGGAATGGGATCCCAGCCCATGCTGTCCTCAGCAAGCTGTCATCTGAATTACTGGGTTCAAGAGCTTTTTTCTTCATTTCTCTCTCCTGTCTCTCTCTCTCTCTCCTCTTCTTTTTTTTTCCAATGCTAATAGCTCTGCATTGCACTGGCTACTGATCCCTCATTAATCTGGGCAGAACTTCACAGCCAGTCAGAGTGACTTTTGGCAGGTGCACAAAGGCAGGCAGTGACACACAAACCCCCACCCCAGCCAAAAAAATTACCATGCACAGCCTTCCTCCAACTTTTGTCTCTGTGTGGTGAGGACATGGATTAAGGAATTTCTCCCTCTGCCTTTGATGCTGTGTGTTCACCCGTCCCCCCACAGCCTCCTCAGTGTGTCTTCTCCCAGTTCTGTCTCTCCCTGTCTGGGTCCAATTGGACCCAGTCCTGTTGTGCTTTCCCATTTGTTGTGGCACTTCACCCACCCAGTGGCTTTCTCCCCACCATGACAAATGCTGGATATATGCGTGGCTGCCCAGCTCAGAAGTTCTACATCCAGAGGTTTTGTGGGGAGAGATGGATGATATCGTCTATGTTTTCTCTTTTTAACTGCTGTATAAAGCTGAGCTTAGAGCAATGCCCTCCCAGGTCCTATATGGAAGGTCTGGGTCCTGGAGGGACATTCCCCCTGCTCAGGCAAGGCACAGATTTAACCCCATTGTGCCTGTGACACCCCACCTACAAACACTGAGCTGCTGGTTGGTTGTGGGTGGGAAGAGGCAGGAATTGCTGCAAAGGGAACGCTGGGAGAGATCCTAGCATGGGGAAAATGGGATCCTGATGGAAAGCAGCCTGGCCAGGTCATCAGGACCTTAGTAGGGCTGGCCGACCTGCAGCCTGCTTGGTGCAGGTCTCAGGGAGGAGCCAGGGGGTTCAGAGCATGCTGGAAGTCTTGGACAGAATCATACCACCAGCTGGATAAGCCCAGCATCTTTCAGAGCCCTGTCCCCATCCTGCAGTTCCAAGCCATACCCCAGCACAGAGCAAGTCAAGCCAGCAGGGTGTTGGCAGCTCAGCCTGTGAGGTTTCATTTCATTTAATTATCATCAGGAATTTACTCTATTCCCTTGGCATTGCTATCCACACTGGTGGGTGCCACCAAAGAGCTTCCAGGGTCTGGGTGGCACAGAGAGCCTCACTGTGCCACTACACTGCAGGAAGATGCCCTGCCTAGCAGACCAGATGATCCATAGTCTAGTTTGTCTCCTGCTTACCCACCTCAAGGTGTCTGGGCTCCCAGTGGCTGTGGGGGAGACCAGTCAGGCCTGCATCCAGATGTGCTCCAGATGTGGGGCTCAGGTCGGGTGGCAGGAGCAGCTGGGAGTGCAGAGCCCAAAGGCTCTGATGTGGAAGTGGGAATAGAGAAGGAAAGGCTTTCACTTGGAGCAAGAAAGCAAAAATGCCCCTCCTCCTCTTAGGAATCCCCCAGAGTGACAGTAAAAGCCTGGAGGGGGCTGCAGCTTTCACAACAAAGGGATTGCATCTGTGCTGGGCTGTTGCATGTGCTGCACAGAAGGGACAGGAAAAGGGCTGGCTCTTTCTCAGGGTGAGTTCCTGCTTTTAAGGTACTCATGCAAGCTGTGATGGGGTAATGGCACTGACCATCTGGTATGCACACCATTCCTTGTGTGGGTATAGCCACACTGCCAGGGCAGCCTCATCCCATAGGTGCATTGGCCCAGGTACCTCCTGGGCACTCTGTAGTGCAGCCCTTCCTCCCTCCCTCCCTCCCATGATTCTGTGCCTGACCTTCTCCTGGGTGGCTGGGGACATGTGGAGGACCCTACACATGTAGCACCATGAAGCTGCCCCCACCCATGATGTGGTGCTTGCCCTGCTTGAGTCCCTGGCTGTGCACTGGTGCTCACAGGTGGTCTGTGTCAGTCCCACACAACCCCTCATGTTGTGGCATCTTTATTAGAAATGTGTCTGGGCAGGGGTGCCCTATGTGCCCTCTAAACCACACACAGCAGTGCAGAGGGGTACTCAAGTGGGCAGCATGTTGGTCCCCAGTCTCAGAGATGGGGTGGAGGGCAGTATCCCACTTAGTGTCTGCCAGATACTCCTGCCCTGGTCACTTGGATGCTGAGCCCTCCCCTTCTGTCAGCCACATGTGTTTGCTCACCAGGATTGGTGCCATCAGGGTGCATTTGCTCAGCACCTGCATCCCTCTGTCCTGGAGCCAAGCTCCAAGTGGATCAGAGGTCCCTTGGAAGGTTAAATGGGGTTAAACCACTGCACTTTGCAACACAAAGCATGGCAGGGTCTTCTAGAGCTCAGACAGCAGTGACAATGGGACAGAGGGAATGGTTTCTAGGAAGGATGTCTGGACAAAACTTGATACTTGTCCAAGGGCCCAGCTGGAGGGATGCAAGCCAAAACAACGGGATGCCAGCAAGCATGGGAACAGACTGGCCAGACGTGTTGCTGGTGGGGAAGCCTCCTCCCAGCACTGGCAGTGGTGCCCTGAAAGCACATTGTACATCCCAGCCACTGCCTGCAATATCCAACTCCTTGTTGCCCTAACATGTCCGAGGGAGGCCAGACACACATCTGCTAGTTTCTGGTGACCTCTAGAGGAAGCTGCTCCACTCTGACATCGTGAGTTTGGGAGTGAAACCAGGTCTTTAGACTTTTAGTGGAGCTGCAGCTGGAGCATCTCCCTCTACTTCTCTCTTGTGCTTCTGCCCATAATGCCTCAGTATTTCCAAAACTGCTGCAAAAGCTGAGCTAAAGAGACTGATTACCTTACACCTCCTGGGGACTCTTCTGACTACCCTCCTCTCCCCACTGCTGCTATCAGGTCGAGCTGTCGGATGGGACTTCGCACACCATCACAGACGCTTACGCTGGCAAGGAATACATCATCCAGGTGGCAGCCAAAGACAATGACATTGGCACGTGGAGTGACTGGAGTGTGGCTGTTCATGCCACCCCCTGGACAGAGGAGCCTAAGCATCTCACCACGGAGGCCCAGATCACAGGTAAGAGCCTCCTCCCAGTACAAACAGGCTTCCTCCAGGAGGAACCAAGGACTCTGGGCTGAGTGAACTGTTTGGCTCCATGCAAGTTTTGCCCACAGCCAAGAATAGCCCCCAAACAGCCGTGGAGCTGCAACCCTTCATCCTGCACTCTACCCCACCCTGTTGCTCTGTCAGCAGGTGCAGCCATGGCCTGAAGAATGCTGACTCAGCTCACCTGGGTACACCATCCTTCTTACCAAGATACTTGGGCCAGGACAATGAGGCTGGCCATCGTAGTTGTTGTTGTGGTTGTGATTGTGGTTGTGGTAGTTGTTGTTGTTGTTCCCTGGAGTTATGTCTTGCTCCAGCCCTCCTTCCCCTCTCCAGTCCTACCCACACCTCTGACCCCTCACAATGGCTCAAAGGGACACCAGTTCAAAATAAAAGCCACCAAGTTGACAAGTCTCTGTTTCTAGGAAAAAGCTGTGACTGTGTCCAAATGGGTGTTATCAGCCTTCTGTTTCCCAGAAATGATGGAGCAGACCCTGCACTGGTTTCCTTGACTCCTATGTAGAGAACCACCCCCCTTTTTTAAAACAGCACCTGGTAGAGCACCTGGATATTCAGGCAGCAGCAGGGATTCACAGATCTGCCACCATTCCCAGGTGGATAAACCTCTACAAGGAGTGCAGGAACACCTTGCACCAGCACTACTGTCCACATTTTGGTTTTGCTCCTATTCCCACTTGCCTTGTGCTAAATGTAAATGTCCCTCCCAGTGTCACCTGCCCGCTCCCTGTGCAGGCACACGTGTGTCCCTCACATGTGTTCCTCACACACACATCCCTGTACACGCAGCCTGCTGCAGCCAGGCAGGGCTGATGTGGGACACCCCAACTCCAATGCTGTGATACCTCAGTGGAGTGTGAAAGATGCTAAGACAGCCTCTGTGGTCCCCAGAAATCAGCTGAGATGGTCTGGCCAGGGACATGCTGGGGCCAGCTGTATGTGGCCAAAGCTGCCCTGCCTGACTGCTCATCCAAACACTCCCTGCAACCCTGCAGCCCTCTGCAGGCATAGACAGTCCATCTGGTTCAGAACAAAGCAGGACAAACCTTGTGAGCCAGCCCAGCAGATGCAACCTGCTGTGTGTGGATGTTCTGTGGGCGAGGGATGCTCTCAGCTGAGCACTAGTGGCTCACTGTGACTTCTTAGCTAAAATTCCCACAAGAGCTGGTGCATAGAGTGGCTCAGTGGTCAGGATGGGATGAGAAGAATGCCCAGCTCTGCCTGATGGCAGAAACATCTCCAACCAGTAGATCCACTGTCACAGCCAGGAAAGTCCCATGGATCACACCATCCCTTGAATCATCCCTCTAACTCAGCCCTAGTATGGCATAGCACTGAAAAGGGCAATGTGGGGCCAGGTCCTATCCACACCAGCAGGAGATCAGGGCTGCTCATATGGGATGAATCCCAGGGCATCCCAGCTCCCCTCACCATCCACTCTCCTTTCTTGCAGAGACAACAAGCGCTAGCACCTCCTCGTTCATGGCACCACCCACAACTAAGATCTGTGACAAGGGGGCCGTGGTGGGCAGTGGAGCCATGGCAGTGTGTTGGACAGCTGGACTGGTTGTGGCTGCCTATAGTGTCCTCTTTATTTAGTGAGTATCTCCCAAATCTGAGATATAAGAGGCAGGAGGTGGGTGCTGGGATGGGGCAGGGATATGGGGACCCTCAGAGCTCTAATGTGGTTGGGAAGGGGATGCTCTGGCTGGACGGTGGGTGAAGGGCATTGAGAACAAGTAATTTGGGTTTTTCTTGTAGTTTTGTAAATGCGTCAAGCCTGACTGCTTTTCCAGATGGATATTGGGCTAGAGGTCTCAAAAATGGCTTTTCAAGCAAAGTTGGCAAAGTGGTCAGTCTTTGATGTCTTGTTCTTAGCAGCCCTCTCCCATCCTCTATGCTGATATTTTTAAGAGGCAAAGAAACCACATGGAAATCTAAGGCCTTTGCTTAATGATGAAAGAAAAATTGTACGAGATGAAAAAATTCAGATTGCATCTCAAAAATGTCCTTAATTTAGCTTAGGGTGGACCTAGCAGCCTGGAGAGCAACAAAACCCTCTCCTCTACAGACCAAGGCTGCTGTCTTATGGGTGTCATACCCAAATGCCCTTTTACTGTCCCCATATTGCCCAAGGCCGGGGATGGATCCTGGAAGCAGCCACATGTGTCCCTTTTGGGAGATAAAGGATAAGCCACCCATCCTTTGGTGCCCAAAGATATGCCCCTTGTGGGTACGGGGTTCTTTGCTCCCCTCTGACAACGTCATCTCATGTGTGACACCAGGAGAAGTGGTGGCATGCAGCCAGGGGAGGGTGGGCATGGCCTAGGCCAGGGAGGAGGAGGTGGAAATTATGTGTTTGGGTACCTGAGTGAATTTCCCCTGTGGAAAAAAAGGCCGTTCTGCTGGGTGTGTCCCACCAGTGACTGAGCAGAGCTGAGTTTGGAGCGACACCGTGACGCTTCTGCTTCCCACTTTCAGATCTCCATCTGTCCATTCACCGCAGCCCAGCGCAGACGCCTCCCCACCGCCCACCGCCCACCGCCCCGCCACCCCGCTCCCGGGTTGAGTCTCTTAGCTCTTCGATTTTGCACACGTTGAGGACGTATCACGCTTCTCGCCGCCACTTTGGAGGAGGACAGAGCTGCTGCTGTCCCCCGGGGAGCCGCAAAATCCTCTCCCAGCCCGGAGCGAGGAGACCCATCGCCGTGCCCCTTTCCTCAGCCAAGTGAAGCGAGCCCGGGCCCCACTCATACAGCTGAACCCCCCCACGCCAAAGACGTGCCCGCCGCCCGCGCGGCCGCGCACCGAGAAAAGGGGATATGAAAATGGGGGGGTGGTGAGGGGAATGATGCTCCAAGCTGTGTACCCCCTTATGGCAAAGGGGGTCACCCAAGGACTGGACTCGCTCCCCTGAGCTCTCAACCATGTGGCAAAGCTGGAGGGGTGCACAGATCGGGGCGGGGAGTGTCTTGGTCCCCTCCGAGGGAGTGGTGGATGGGAGAACTGGTGGCTTTCACAAGTGCAATGGGGAGCAGGGAGCTGGTGGGCTTTTAATGGAACAAAAAAAAGGAATTGAAACACCAGTAAAGCCCCCCTGCCCCTTGCCGACCACTAGGAGAGCTGTCCCTCCACCTCCCCCTCCACAGCACCCTGCAGGAGCCTTCGCCATCCCCAGCCCCAACCCAACATCACCCCCAAACTTTTAACCATGTTGGATACAGGGAATCACCCCCATTGATGTCTTTGTCTCATTCTCCAACAAAAGCAGAATAGCTCTGCTGTTGCCTTTAGAGCTGGAGCCCTGCAGACCTGTGCCCCGCTGTCCCCTGCTGTCCCTGGCTGTCCCCAGCTGTCCCCATGCCTGCTCTGCTCTCCTCCCCATCCGGCCCGAAGTCCTGTTTTGTAAAGACACCTCCTCTTGGCCCTGCCTGGACCCAAGCGCAGTATTTAATACCATACGTCCTAGTATTCCCACTGTTGACATGCTGTATTTGAATTTTTTATAGATGTATATATATTAAAAAAAAAAAGAAGAAAAATAATAAAAAAAAGTAATAGAGGGGATAAAACTAAGCTCACAGAGACAATGCACACACGCACACACACAAATACACACACACACACACACACACACACACACACACACACACACACACCAGGAGAGACTGTCTTCATTAAATGTTCATTTCATGTTGACTGGTGGCTCTGGGTGTCATTTCCCTTCCATCTGGAGAGGGGGGTTTTGGCTGCTTTCTTCCGTGCATAGTGCTGGCTGAGTTGGGGAAGACATGAGAACAACATTGAGTGGACACACACACACCCTGGAGCCTGCTCTGGCATTTGAAACCATAGCACCATCCTCCCAGAGGGGTGGGAGACCCAAAAGCTGGCCTTCAGGACATCCTGAGAAGGTGCAAGGGAAATGGCCAGCCTGGAGACTCCTGGTGAGGGAAAGGAGATGGTTGTCACCACCCCATATGACACTTGTGTTGTGATGGGGAAGTGCCACATCTCCCCATTCACGGGCCCTGGAGGGTCCCATGTGTCCCTAAGCTGTGGCTGCACCCTGACATCTCTCGGGCAGGCAGGAGGATAGAAACCTGCCTGTGCCACACTGCAGCCTGAAGGCAGGAGGTGGCGTGTAGTCACAACTAATGCACTTCCCATGTCTGATTAATAATTTCATGTTAGGAAAATGTCACTGGCCCAGATGCTCTGAATTAAACTTCTATCAAGGCAGGGCTCACAGGGACCCAGTGTGGGGGCAATGGATGCAGCAAAGCACATTTTTGAAGTCTGTCCTTTTACCCATGTGCCTTGCTTGTGAGCACCACCTGGAGCAGGGGTGCCACCAAGCAATGCCCAGTAGGAAAACTCCACGTTTCAGGAAATTACCTCTCTGGTGCCCCAACTAAGTGTCTACAGCAGGGAGATGTGTGGCTGGCTGGCTGTCTGGATGGACACATGAGTGGGTGGATGGATGGGTGAGTGGGTGGAAGGAAGGAAGGAACGACCGAGATCAAGGAGCCACAGCCTTGGCTCTACAAAGCCTGAGGGCAGCACCAAGCTGGTCATTTGCTCCCACCAGGCACTTGCTGTGATTTGAACAATGTTGGAGCTTTATTTAGGGAAGAGCTCAGTCAGATGGAGACCTGTCTCTGGCTTGGTCATGCTGGCGGCAGTGCTGACTTGGTTCACTGGTTAATGTTCCATTACCAGACAACATGCCTCCGTCATTTATTAATGTTTCATTAGTGTTAAAAACATCTGGTAATTAATTATGCACTAATTATGGATTCACAGTGCTAAAAGCTGGGGTAATCTACCATAGCAGATGGCTCTTTGGGGCAGGGGAAAGGGACAGCTTTTAGCAGAGATAAAAATGTCAGGCACAGCCCTTGCTAGGGAGAATCATCCCAGACAGACAGACCACCTTCATCTCCTCCCAGGATTTCTATAGCTGGTCCAGAGGCATGCTGTCTCAGGTTGTTAAACAGAAGAAACTTGTCCCTCTCAAGCTGTTTCAGGGACCAAGGGATTGTTGCTTCCACTGCTCGGGGCAGCTGTGTGAGAAGCCACCTGAGACGAATGGCTTTCACACAAAGCCCCAGGCATCATCCAGCACCTGGAGTTGGTACTTGGCTTTCTGCCAGCTCTGGGATGCCATTTGTCAGCCCCTCCGTGGTTCCTGGCCACGTTAAGCAGCAGTCTATAAAGCAAGGGGTGTCGTAAAAGCCCACTCATTAAGTGCCCCAGGAATATTATGTACAGATGTGCAGAGATGTTTCAAACAGGGGAAGGTCCCAGGGGAGCATCCCTGCCAAGCAGAAAATCCATCCACTTAGGAGTATAAATCCATACAGGAAGAAAGAGGGAATTACAATGCTCAGAGAAACCTGTGCATCACATAACCTGAAATCCAATACATCACCCGGGTGCAATGGGTCCCTGCATCTTCCCAGCACATATGTGGCAGTAAATCCCACGTTAGGTGTTGTTTTGGGCTGTTGCTGATGTGAGAGCAGCCTTGCACAGAGCTCCCCAGGCTCTGCAAGAGGGATCAGAAGTGTGACTGGAAAGCAGAAGCTATTTCCTGGACTTGAAGCCTTGGAGGAAGCAGAAACCCCCCATGCTTGAGCAAGGGGCTGGACAGTAGAATGAACTGAATGATTGCACCTCCTGCAACCTTCCCTTAGGCGGTGCTAGCAGAGACCTCATTCCCCCTGACCCAATAGTCAGAAAATCTAGCTACTCCCACAGCCAGCCTCTCACGAGCCTGGATCTCCCAAGAGATAACAACCTGTTTATCTATACCAAATTAGGCTGTCAGGAATGTGTTGTGCAGCCTGTGGTGGGGTGACATGTTTTTGTGGATGAAGGAGGAGCAGTAGGTACTGTGTTTTGCATTTCAGCTCTGGCAGAGCTTCAGTCTGGCACAGTCACAGGTGAGAATGGGGAATGAAAGCAGGCTCAGCTGTTGAGAAAGCACACCCATAGCTGCACTGCCAGACCTGAGCTGAGAGCTTGCTGGGTTGGGTGGAAATGCCAGGTGGGATATTTTGAGCCAGTTGGCAGAGGAGAGCTGCTGCTTATTTGCACAGTGGTAGATCTGGTCCTCCAGGGGAAGATAACCTCCTCCATCCCAACAAATGGGAGAAGTGTCAGGTGGAGGTGAAAGCAGCAGGAGCTGGTGGAAAGGCAGTCCCTGGGATGAAAGAGTGAAGAGCAGCATCCGTGAGGGATGATACCGTAAACAGCCAGTTTGACTTGGAGAAGCCCAGACTCTCCCAATCCTCAACTTGCAGTAGTGTCAAGTCCAGCAAGTACAAGAGCCCAGCCCAAAGCACAGGGTATTCATTCAGAAAAAGCTGATGTCTCCAGTACAGAGCTTATGTCTCCTTTACAGTGGAGGTCTCTGGCAGATTATAACCTTCCTCCCAGGGCTTTCTTCCCCAGTGGCAGGAGGGGTAACTCAGACAACAAGGTCCCACCATGAGGAAAGCCTCTTCTCTGACATCTTTGGTGGAGGAATGAGCCCAGGAGCTTTGAGTTAATCAGCCACCACCACACAGAGAAGCAGATGGAGCTGCAGGTGCAGACCTTGGAGGTAAAAACAGCCTTAGGCATCCTCACAATCCTGTAGGGCAGAGGTTTGTAGTAACAAGAGGTGACAGATCGTCACAGCAAACCACAAATGACAGTCTTGGACCATCTTATTCATTGGTGACTCCAGACTTGATTCACCTCCAGAAGAGACTGCCTGTTGTTTGAAAGGACTCCAAGCAGTGAGACTTTTCTTCCTTGTGTCTATCCTGACTTGCTCAATGTCTGTCCTCGCATTGCATCCCTGGTCCTCAAAGTCTTCTGCCTGCAGCTTCATGCCCTCTCTCCCCACTAGACCCACCCTGAAACCTCCTCATTGCCCAGATGGCAGCTCTCACCACTGTTTTCCCATCTCCCATCACTGCCCCAGTGCTACAACCTCCCAGCACACCTCCAGTCTACCCCAGCCCTCTCCCTGATCTGGCCAGGGTGACCCACATGGATTATGTGCTCACAGCATCCCAAACCTCCCAACACACAGACATGCCAGCCAAGCACAGCCCGCCCGGCTCAGCTGTAGCGTGGAGACCAGACCACACCAGAGTCCTCTAATAAGCAATTGACTCTTTTTTTCCTCCCTTTCAAGAAAGAGCCAAGCATTAATTTGGCTTCTGCCACTCTGTTTATCTAATAGCATCACTGATTGATTGTCTTATTTATAACCCAGATCCGGTGTCTGGGCTGCTCGTGGAGACGGAGTGATTGATGGAAAGAAGACAGCCAGAAAGGGACTTAATGGAGCCATGTGGCTGAGCAGTGGAATAGTGGCTTAGGCATGAAATGAAAAGTGTCTCCCACAAGTCTGGGCTCCTCTCTTCCTTTCCTGCATGGTTCCCAGGGAAGCTGCTAAGTGCTGGGAGAGCAGCATGCTCCCTACACCCTGCCAAAAGCAATCAGGGACCATGCTCAGGTCTCCTCCAGCAGCCTGGCCAAGGGGACACAGCCAACAGGGATTTGGACTGCTTCCTGAGAAGGCGTCATACAGTCTCTGGGAAGGTTTCCCCCTTCCATGATGGAAGGGAGGGATGGTTGAAAGGTGTGAGACAGCCTGAACCCTGCCCAGCCACTAGCCTGCTGTCAGGATGCCTGTCCTGCCAGCTGGAAATCAGGTCCCTGCACAAACATATGGTGCAGAGATAAGCCCTTCCCAAAGTGCCCACTTGCAGGCTGGCAGCATTTTCCAGAAGTCTCAGTTTTATTCAAAGTTGGACTGAGGTAATTCTACATCCCTAGGAAGTTTCTCTGTTTCTCACACCCAGTGGTCACAAACCCCAGCAGAGTCACCAGCTCATGTGTGAATTACCCCATGGAGCCATAAAGTACCAACACGGGGAAGGAGATGCAGTCCCAGGAGGTGACAAGCCATCATTCAGAGACGTGCTGTGGGTGTATGACAGCCTGGATATGTCCCAAACCTCCAGCCTGCAAATTCACCCCAGAGCAGCCTGTCCCCAACTGCAGGATTGGGTTGTGGTCAGGATATGGCTGACAACTCCAAGTCTTCAGGAAGGCATTTGGCTTCGATCTGAGCCAGAATTAAACCCTCATCTTGTCCATCAAGATCAGTTTGGGAAGAAAAAAACAACAGACTGGTTCAGTCAAAATATTTCATGGCTGTTTAATGGTCTTTATTTCATGTCTGATTGTAACAGATAATCTAATACAAGCCTCAAACAAAGCCAGACACAGTTGTTTCATTATAAAGGACCCCATCAGCCAGCTTTGACATGGCCAAACCCCAAATCCTTTCCCTTTTTGGGGGTTTTTTCCCTTTCTTTTTTTCCCATATATGAAATTTGAGGAAAACCAAAGCAACTTCGTGAGCACTGCTGTTTCAGTGGACTGAAAGAAACCATCCAGGAGACAGATCTCCCATACTAGACATATTGTTGCTCCCAACACCAGTGCTTGGCAAACACTATCCAATGCCTTATGATAGTTTTATTGCTTCCAGGAGAAACCCCTCCTTGGAAAGTCCCCCTGGAACAGCAGATATGGGCAGGTGATGAACACTCGATTTAGCACGGGTGTGCGCAGTCATGGTGGTCTCTCTGTGGGTGATGCCACTATCACCTCACCATGTGTCCAGGGCTGGGAGGAAAAGGGACCAGGACAGGGCGATCCTTGCAGAATGCTGGAAGATGGAGGGGCCCCTGAGTAGTGGGAGCGGAAATGGCCTTTGATGTGGAAGCTCTCCTTTTGCAAACACAATGACTTGCAGAGAAGTTTTATAAACATGGCTATTGTTGCTCCATCCCTTTGGTGGGAACAGATGGTCCGAGTGCTCTGTTCGGCCCCCCTTCCCTCCCCTCTCTCCCTAGCCCCATTAATAAAGCCACAGCAAGTCCAGCACCGCTAAGGTTTTCCCAAGGGAGATCAATAAATAAATGTAATAACAACAAAGGGGCCCATGCAGACGAGATTGGGTTACAAAGAGGCCTCGGCCCCCCTCCTCCTTTCCGGGTGAGAGTCACTGCATGCAAGTACTTTGGCCAGTTCAAGGAGAGGTTCCTCCATCCCCACTCTCTATGGGAAGTGAGGACAGGATCTTTCCACTGAAAGAGCCAGGCACCACCCTGCAGTCATGGATGGCAGTGTGTGACCTTGGTGGTCACCTTCACCATGGGACATTGATGGCTTATGGCTGCCAGATCTCCACCTGTGCCAGATCCCCACTTGAGGTAGCTGTGGGAACAGGTTCAGACACTGACCCTGGGTGTGCAGCAGGCAAGTGCCTTCTTCTAAGATTTCCTGGCCAAGAAGTTGCTCCAGGTCCTTTCCCAGTAGGATCCCATCCAAGACAGTGCACTTGGGAGCAGGCATCATGGCTTCACCTGGGCTCACTTTTTGCTTTGCTCTTGCCTAATGAAAGACCAGGCAATTTCCTGGCCAGCTGGAAAACACTGGTGACTGACCTACCCCTCTATGGTGTGGTGAGGTTTAATGCAGGTTAGCTGGGATTAAAGAAAGGCAGAGCAGTTTGCAGACAGGATTTTCCTGCAGAAACACCAGCATGCACCAAATGCTGTCCATAAGACTGCAGGGCAGGAGAGCAGCTTCTTCAGGAGCATCAGTAGGGTTTGAAAGTGGCCACAGCATCTCACCAGACTCTGGATGGTGGAGCAATCACAAGGAGGCACTCCATCAAGTGGTCTCACCAGTGGGGAAGGAGGAGACTAGCTACTAAAAGCTTCCCAGGAGCTCATCTACTGAGGAAGGGCCCAAGGCTGGAGTAACCCCATGGGCAAGGCCCATAGAGGACCTTGGTGACGTGCAGGAGGGACTGAGCAGAGGGTTTGATCCAAGAGCCAGCACTGAGCCCTGCTGACACATCCCTGTTAGCTGCCATTGTCCAACCTCCTCCCCAGCTGGTCCCTGATGCTCAGAGGTGATGGGCTGCTGGTTTTATCTGTGCAGGACTCCCGCAGCTGAGGGTCTGTGGGATGAAACATGTTTCGCACATGCACGTACTGCCGCCTCCCCTCTGAGCCACCCTGGGAATCCCTGCCTCCCCCTGACCCCTCACTCATGAAAATATTAAAACTCTCGATATCATCTCTCACAAATGTGGACTTGAGGCCTCGTCAGTCACCAGACACGTCCCACAATCTGCACTGGCTCCAGACATCTGGGGCGGGGGGGGGTTTGCTGGAGGACCAGAATGACTTCATGCTGCCTCCCACGTACCAGGGGTTACCCAAAGTGCTTGGTGCAGGGAGGGGAGCTGGGGGCCAGGAGCACACAGCCCCATCCTCACCATGTGCCACCATGCCATGCCCTGCACCCAACAGGGTGGGTGCTGGCCTGGGGAACGACGGATAGAAAAACTCTCCCAAGGTGCAGAGGCTCTCCCTATGGGTGCAAGCAAGGCAGCTGGCCTGGGCTCCGGTGCCGGAGAGGTTTATGAGGGCTGACCTCTTGCACCGAGTGCCTGGGGCAGGACAAATCCCAGTCCGCCTAGGAGTGCAGGTGCATGAGGCTGCCGGGGAGCGGAAAGGACTACAGATGCACGGGGGATCTGGCAAGGGGGAGCTGGGGCTGGCCTCAAGCTGTGTGCTGCTTTGGGTCCGTCCCAGCACTGGGAATGGTCCCCTTGCCTGCTCTGGAGCTCCTTGCATTGCTCTGGGGGTGCTCTTGGTAGGGCTGCCTGCACACAGCCTGCCATGGCAAAGCTCAAGGGTGCAGGAAGACTTGCACCATGCCAGCAGATGTGCTGTAGGATGTCCAGAGGAAACCCGTGGCATTGTGGGGGTACTCACAGCATCCCCTGGGTACTCCAGGTGCTTGGAACATGAATCCATAGCTTAGTGCCTCACATTCACACCGGTTTAAATCCTGTCCAGGACTTCCTAGTTACTGTAATGAAGGCAAAAGGAGATCACCTATTAGGTCCCTGTTAGACCTGATGTCTCAGTCATGGTGGCATGAAAGATGTTGTGCCAAAGGCCTCAAGAGAGGATACTGGTGATGTTCCCAGCCATGAGGACTCCTGACCTCCCTGCAACACTGGGAGATGCTTGAGGCCTACACTGAAAAAAGGTAGCTGGCATCAACACAGCCCTCAGTGCTACAAGCAGCACCCTGGGCAGTAGGTCCTGCTGGGCCTGGGACACGGGGAACATCATATGCTGACAGCTGACAGCAACCTTTGCAAGAGCAAAAGGGATTTCAGCTCATAGCCCACCTCCCCCATTTCATGTAGCACTGATCTGAATCCTTGCCTTAGGAGCCAGACAGGAGGTTGGGAATCTTTCTCTGAGTGAATTATAATCATCTTTCAAAAAAAAAACCAAAAAAACACAAAGCAGGTGGTTGAGCTCAAAGGTGGATAAATGCCCATCACAGAGCACCTGACTGAAGCCAAGCACAAGCTTAACTTTGGACTCTTTAAAGTCAGCACATCCTTATGCTCTCTGTTGTTTTGGGGTGTAAGCCCTCCGTGTGTGCCTTCTACCAATGTCTGGTAGATATGTGAGGCTATTCAGAAATTTTTTCTGTGAACCTCTTGCATGAACCCAGTCCAGCTGGTTAGGTCAATGTTTGCCTCTCATCAACAGCTCAGTAGAAGCACTCTACAATATGAATCAACCCCAACAGTAAATGCAAAGTCTTGGTATCCCAATCACAGGCTACATCTCTCAGGCATGCCATCCTCTGCTGCATGGCTACCTTACCCTACCTGACAGGTAGCCCATTGACTAACAGATGTGCACACCCTTTAATTACAGCACAGTGAATCCACTTAGTGCTGTTTTGTTAGATATCTTGTCTATTGGAGGAGTTCAAGTGGTACTCAGTCAGCTCAGCTCAGCTCAGCAGACCAATCTCTGGATTTCCAGGCCCTTAATATTCACTCTGATCTGTTCATAAGTTATTCATGGAGAGTGGGAAATGCCTTACAAGAGAACTCACTCCAAACTGCAAGTGCTTCTGAGGCACCACGCAATCTGCTTGCACAGGGAAAGGAGGGGAAAGTAATGAATAAATGATTGTTTACAAATTATTTACTTGTCTCCACTAATTTCCACAGTGTTTACCTGGCAGCATGCTGAAGTCAGGAACAGTTAGAGAAGACTTCATCCTAGTAAACGAGAGGATGGAAGTGGAGCAGCATGTGGGGAAGGAAGCCAATGCAGCAGAAAAGCAAGGAGCCAGCTTTGGCTGCCAAAATTGGCTATTGAGTGTGGTCTTGCTTGGTCTTCACATTCCAGAAGAAATTGCTATGTAGGGGTGTATTTTTGTCATCATTTCCTAGGATGGATTTGAATCCAGGGTCATCCATGCTACTGAGGGCTGTAAAGTCCTTAAGAGGACTACACTCTGCAGAAGATGACCAGGCCTTGCTAGGAGTTCACTTGTCTATTCCCAGGGATCTAGGACTTTGTGGGGAAAACCAGGAAAAGGTCCTTGCTGTGAACCATGCAGCAGAGTAAGACCTGTCTGAAAGGATGAGCTGTTTTGGTATCAACAGGGTAAGGTCTGTGAATGTGGGAATGATGATGCTTACAGCCCAAGGCACATTGACCCGAAATGCTAATGGGAACTCTGCCTTGGGGCAAAATCACCCCAGCAGATCATGGCTACCTAAGGCAGGCAGCAGAATGAGCCTGTCCCCCTACTTAAAGCCGTTTGAGGCTTCTCAGTCCTATCTCAAGCTAATTTCCCACAGCAAACCAGAGATAGAAAGTCACAGTGAAGAGGGATGGGCACCAGCAAAACTAAAGTGTGTGTGGGTGTCATTTGGAATAGAAAAAGGCATTCTGACTATGGCAGGAGAGCAGGACAAGCTGGAAACTGGTCAGTCTCAGCTGGGTTGATGTGTCTTCCAGACTTCCCCATGCTTCATTCCCCTCCTCTTGCTCAAGGGTTTGTGAATTCCCTTCTGCTGAAAGCATTCAGATCCTGAATCTTTTCATGCTAGGTGCTGGAGCATCCTGGGAAATATAGCTGTGGAAGGAGGCACAAGATGATTGCAGAATGGAGGGGGAAATGCCTCCTGAAGCTTGAACCAGAACTGCCACCAACTACTGGCAAAGCTCAGGTGAGGGCTCAGGGCTTGGATAATGAAGCTGCACAGTGTGTGATTAAATCACTCTACAGGACAGTGACCCACAGGACACAGAGTGATGCTGTGTATGAGGGACTGATGAGGGTCACAGAAAGGTGGAAGTCAAATTACTCAGCTACAGGCAGCTTTCGTTAGCCAGCATGAAAACATGTACAAGATGGGATTGACTCATTCCAGCAACACTCAGGAGCAACCTTGTCCCCAGCACTCACAGCTGCCTGTGCCTTGATCATACCCTGGGGACAGACAGAAGTGTTCAAGTCCTCAGGCTGCAGGAGACTGAGCAGAGCTGCAGGTACACCAGGGTGGGAGGGGGGATTCGGGATGTTCTCACATGTAGCATGGAAAGAGAAAGCTGAGGAACATCTCTGGGACCTTGTCTCCTCCACTCCCTCCCTGGTCTCAGCTACCCCTCACTCCCTCCCACCACCCCTCAAACTCCTCCATGCCCCACCCTGCTTGGCACTGACCCTGCTCCCTGCAGCCTTCCAGCTCATCACTCCCAACGAGCAGCCTGTAAATCATCCTTGTACACATATCTCCCTTGGCCCTGAGGAGAGGGAATTTGTCCCCCTAGCTCAGCTGTCAGAGACCTCCTGCTGCCAGAAGTGATCAGAATGCTCTTAATTCATAACAAAGTGTGCAGGGCTTCAGTGAAGTCTCCCACGCCTACTTCCCTGCCAGACCTTTGGTGTATTCTTGTGCCCTGGCTATGGAAACTTTCTAGGAAAATTGCCCAGCATGACTTAATTTTGGTGCACCTGAGGGCACATGAACCTGGTCAGGAAGCAGAGAGGCAAGACATGCAGCTTGGGAGACTCAGGCATGCTCTGAGTGGTGAGTATCTATATGGTGGAGACTCCCAGCTCCCTGGAGAGTCCTGAAGCATCCAGACGAACAGACAGCAGGCAGATGATTCAGGATGGCCCTAACCCTTGCCAGTCCCTTGTCAAGTCCATCACAGAAGCATGAGCAACACGTCAAGATGCAAACATCTGGTTGTGCAGTCCCTCTCATCATCGACCCAAAGAAATTGTGCAGCTGAGGAGCCAAGAAGGAGAAACATGTGGAAATACCTCTCGGTCCCTTGCCCGGTGCATGGATCCAGCCGGGATAGGCTCACGTTTGGGTGAGCTGACTGGGAGCTGGCAGCAGTTCACTCACTCACACCAGTCTGCTGATCTCCCTCCAAAGCCCCCCAGAGCCTGCATCTCTGGTGTGAGATGAACGCTGAGCAAATACCCCTGTTTTCCTGCCACAATTACCCTCTTTAACTTTTCAACTTATCACCTGCACTGAGGTTTATAAAATTTTAAAGCTAATGGCGTCTCTAGTAATGATACTGCAGATGTACAAGCTGCATCCTGGGATGAATAAATTATAGAAGGCCAAGTAAATTGCAATGGGAAGGACAGCAGCTGCAGGATGGAAACAGATGGCTTCACTGTGCGCCACAGCTTGGTCTCAGTGCGGGGTATGTTCTCAGGGCTGGCCCTTTCCTGGTGGCCCTGAAGAACACCTGGGCACACCTGAGGCTGGAGATCCCTGGAACATCAGCAAATGCTGTAGCCAACAGGAGGGTCTGTGCAGCTGCTTGAGTGCTGCTCTGGGACTGGGGCTACAGTGGCAGTCTGTGGGTCAGTAGTAGGAGAGTAGAGACCTGTCTTCCTTCTGCTGCTTGCTGGGATTTCACACAGGAGGAGCTCACAGCCTCCAGGAGCTGACAGGATACTTGGCAGCTTTCTTGAGGCAAGCTGGCTTGTGGTGTCATTTACTGCTACATTTCTCCCAGAAAAGCCTTTTCTGCCTCTCTCCACCCCTGCACATGCACACAGACAGTTTGAAAAGTGGGTGGCTCTTCCCATTCTTCTGTCCTTCAGCACGAGGCACACAGATGTATGCCAAGGATGCATATGGGGTTGTGCATCAGGCGCATGTTTGTGTCCTGTTGATGTGACCAAAGGGACAACCACAGATCAGTGCTTGGGCTCCTTCACACCGAGGGGCAGCACCGCCCTAGCTGAAGTCCAACAGTACTGCATTTCCTGAGCTGTGGTTCCATCAAAGCTGCTAGCACTCTTGTCACATTCAGCAGGGTGACAGGAGAGGGCTGTCTCTGCCATAGACAAGTGTCACTACAGGATATGAGAAAGCATGATGCGAGCTGCTGCTATTGTAAAGGTAAAAAAAGGCAAGTCTATTTTCTGACTCCAGCATTTACAGTTTTCCAAATGTGACAGTAGATTGGAGGGTGAAAGTGCTACCTCTCCAACAACACTGGATAAACTACCAGTCCATCAAATTTCTCTGCCTCTATGAAGGAATGCAAAATCAATAAGTTATTTACAGAAAGTGTGTGAGAAAATTTGCTACAAGAATGTAAACTCTGAAGGCTTTAGAAAATCTTAAAAAATCAGGGCGACAGACAAGGGACAGGTTAACCGAGCAGCTGTGATTTCCAGCTCAATTAAATTCTCATACCCCCTGGCTGCCTCAGTGTTTGCCTTCTCCTGTGCCCAGGCTCACATCCCAAACTCATTCTGAGACAGGTGACTCCTGTCAGGGCATGTTCAGGGCTCCTCAAAAGCTGCTGCAATCATGGCTTCAGGTATTAAAAAGCCTGGCCTGACCCTCACTATAGGACTGGGGTCTCAGCCACATGTCTGCTGTCCCCTCTGATTTTTTGCTTGAAAAGCTCAGCCCTAGTGACATTACAGGGATGCAAAGTAAGACACAGGTGGCAGAGGAGGCAGGGGCATACACAGAGGCAGTCCCTAAGTCACTCTGTTCCCTGCTTCTCCTTATGAGAATAGGGTCCTCTGGCCAAAGGCATACACTGTGGAGCCTGCCTGTGTCACAGGGTCCCCAGTAAGGCTGATTAAAGTGGGGGCTTTGCTCCCAGAACTGTCAATGCCACCAGAGGTTCTCTGACAAAAATACCGATCTTCAGTATGCAACAAGTCAGCATGGCTCCATCTCTGACGGATTCACTGTTCATGCACACCCACACCCCACACAAATTGGGTCCAACTCATCCCTCCTGCATGGTGGCTGTTCCACAATACTCCATCCCACTCCTTGCAGGTGTCCCTGGTCCAGATTGGGAACGTGCAAGAGGAATTCACCCTCCTCTGGTACAGATGCAGGAGTGACAGGAATGCCAGAGGACCCCACTGCCATCCTAAAGGGCCTTGACAGACTGGAGATAGGGGCCAACAGCAACTTTATGGCATTCTGCAAGGAGAAGTGCAAAGTCCTACACCTGGGGAGCAGCAATGGACACGGCACTGATGCGCTGATGGATGCTGGGGGCCACTCAGATGGAGAGAGCTGGAGATCCTGGTGGCACCAAGCTGAATATTAGCCAGTGGTGTGCTCTTTCTGAAAAAGACTTATTCTGGGTTTGAGTACAGAAAGTGCTGGCAGCAGGTCAAGGGAGAAGGTCCCTGTGCTCAGCACAGCAGTGGTGAGCAAAGAGCTGGAGCCCTGTATTCAGTTCTTGAATCTCAGTAGAAGGGAGATATAGACATAATGTAGAGTCTAACAAAGGACCACAAGATGATGAAGGGATTGGATCATCTCTCCCAGTGATGAAAAGATGGGAGAGATTTGTCCAGTGACAGGACAAGAAGCAATGGGCACAAACCAGAACATGGGACACGTTCTTTTATTGTCCAAGTGACCAGCCACAGGAGCAAATTGACCAAGGAGACTGTGGATTACCATCTTTGGACACATTCTAAGACCTGCTGGACGTGGTTCCCTGCTTAAACAAAGTTTAGCTCTGGAGGTCCCTGAAAACTTCTGCAATTCTGGGATTCTGTGAACAACTTTGCAGACATTACAATTTTTGCATTACAATACAAATTCTACCTGCATTACAACTTTTGCACTGTTTTTTTGTGTACCTGCAGGTTGGAGGCTGACAGGGCTATTCTCAGTTACCCAGCCAGGAGAACTTGGGCAGTTCTGGAGATACAGCCAAGCCTTAGCAGAAGGGAGAATACTTTCTCAAAGCCTGTTTACATCCATGGGCTAAACAAGCCCAGCAAGAGCAAAACCTGGCACCAGCACTGGTGGGGTTCACTCCTTTGTCAGCAGCCCCTAATACCACCTAAACTCAGGGTCCTCAGAGCATCCCCAGAGCAGAGCTGGGAGGGGACAGGGAAGCCTTTCTCTTTGTCTGGAGAAAGTTTTACTGCACTGGGTAACACCGTCTAACTCCACTTTCTTTCACGGATTCATTGCCTCGTTCCAGAGCTATTGAGCAGGCGAATGTGTCCAAAAGCATATGGATCTGCTAAGCGGCTCTTTCTTGCACATTATCTCATACAGTTTGGGTGCAATAAAACTTCCAGGCAGAACAAATCTTCAAGTTTGTGCCGTGCCTTATTTTTAGCTGCGAAGTACGTCTGTTTTAGTGCTCCTAATCCCTAGCTTGGCAGTAATTTATGGAGCAAGCTCTTGGCTCGCTTGGGCCAGAAGATTTGTGGTAAAACTTTTATAAGTTGCAGAGATAAATCCCATGGACTCTTGCAGTCTCGGGGGACTCTCTTCCAGAAGTATGTTTTGCTGAATACTCCCTCAACATGGGAATATGTTCAAGGGAGAAAGCATCAGATGGCTGAGAATAAACTATCCTGGGTGTCATCATGATCTGCAAGTCATCTGGAAAAGGAAATCAGGGAAGGCCATGGATTCCCCAGTCACAGACATTCAGCCAGAATTTTGAGAGTACCTGCCCAGCAGAAGCTGTTTGTCCCACATTTAGGTTCTCTGGCAAACCCTAGGGATGAGCAATGTTATCAGGCTATACCAGGCAGTGAGATGCCTGAGACAAGAGTGGTAGTTCTGGCTTTAATGGGGTAATTGGTGTGATCAACCACTTGCATGTAAATCACCTTGGAGCTTTTAGCATGGACAATGTTGTGGCTTAAGAACAGGGGCAGTAGCAAATGTCTATTTCTCTACTACCTTGCACTCCCTCAGGGGCGGGGTTTGCAGGATGGAGCAGTACTTTATGCTTCAGTGGAGTAGGGGGATGAAGAAAGTCAAGGACTTTTTCATCAGAAGGGAAAAGGGATCAAGACATGGGACCCCAGAGCAGCCCAGTGGAAACATGGACCCATAGTTCTGCTCCCAACTTACCCATCCATAGGCTATGTGTAGCACCAGACCTGGTTTTCTAGAAGTCCAGATATTTTCTGGAGCTGGCAGCTGTGAGAGATGTCTGTCCCTGAGCCCAACAGCTGGGGCAGGAGCTGCTGTGTAATGGCCATGGCATATCACAGCAGGGAGGATGCTGATTCGCCATCCACACGCCGTGTTGCGAAGGGCTGGTATTTGCTTTGTAGATGTTCTTAGATTCACACAGACCCATATCCTCAAATACTTCACATTCCCAAGAGCACTCTTGCTGAGGAGAAGGAATATTTCCAGAAAACATAAAGGAAGAAAGGTCAAATCCAGAGAGGAGCTGTTGCAATTCCACACAACTTCATAACCCAAACAGGCACCAAAGTTAGCTGCAGCTGATGGGTAGATGATCTCCTTGTGTGCTGGCTCCTCCAAAAAAGGAACAGCTTCTCTGTACTTTGCATAAGGACCATGGAATCATAAAGTGGCTTAGGGTTGGAAGGGACCTTAAAGATCACATTGTTTCAATGCCACTACCATGGGCAGGGACATCTTCCATTAGAGCAGGTTACTCAAAGCCCTGTCCCACCTGGCCTTGAACACTTACAAGTATGGAGCATCCACAATTATTCCAGCTCTTGACAACCCTCTGGCGCTCTTGCCTGCTGTTATAATGGGAAGAAGGGGTATTTCTCAAAAGTTCCTCAGTAATTGAATCAGGGTTGAAGATACCCAGTGCCCAGACTTAGTGCCTCTGTTTGGTGTTCTTTGGCAAATATGGATAGCAGAGTCAGTCCCATCACAATCTGTTGGAATCTGATCAGTCTGGGATGATCAGGGGTTGGCCCTGAGAGGTATCCTCACACAGTCCTCCTTGCAGAAATACACTTAGCCCAGTTCTGGTGTCCATCATGGATATTTTCGTGGGAGAAAAGTCACCCAGACAACATCTGGAACTCAGAAACATTGGAAAATCCCCTGTGCTTTCCTGTCTCTAATGAATGGTGTCTGCAACAAGGAATACCTGACAGATTATCAGCCATATCCTGCACAAAATTTTACCTCCTTAGCTTCCTGACTGCTGCTGATCCCAAAAGCTTGCTGCTCCCTCTGCAGCTCACAGCCCACACATCTTCTGCCCTGTCACCCTCCCCAGCCCCAGCCTCTTTCCCCATCCCTTGTAGGAGCAAAGTTGGTCTCTGTCACACTGGAGATGATTCTGTCATTATGGCCATCCTCTCCTCCATCCACAGAGCTCTGAGGGAGCATTGGACTGAGCAAATCCACCCTCCCAGAACCCAGAAGGTTTTTGCCAGCAAGAAACTGGCAAAAACTTTCAGTCCCTGTCCCCAGTGTCATGCAGAGACATGGCCTCTTGGTGTAGAGGGCAAATTCTGAGTGATCAGAGCTCCCCATGCAGATCCCAAAAAGCTGACTTTGTTTTCTCATGTCTTTTCCCATTTTCAATCTGATTTCCCCAGTGAATGAGCAGGATTGACATAGCCTGAGGCAGATGACCTACCCCTGGAGCAATGTGTACCCAGCCAAGATGGTCACTGCATCTCACCCACCACGGAGAAAGGAGATAAAACTTTTCCTGACCCAGCAGCAGCTTGCAGCAGCTCCACTTAATCTGAGCAAGCCCTGGCTCCCCAAGCTGGAGGGAGGGAGCACAGGGCAAGGTCCTAGAGGACCTGTGCAGACAACTGCTGGCAAGCAGGTGTGCAGGCTCTGGTCTGCTCCTGCTCTCGGCGGTCTGTGCTGCCCTCGCACGGCTGCTCTGGGAGCGCTGCAAGGATCCTCCAAATGAGCAAATGCACCCAACAGACCCAGGCTGCGCTGCTTGGCTACCACCGAGCGCCTCTAGGACACCCCGAGCAGACATGGATTTACTAACAATGCCACCCTGCTGTGAGATGTCTGCAGGGACCCTCTCCTCGGTGACACTCCCTGGCAGCTGCAGCAGATGCTCTGCCCTGGGGCAGCTCATGCAGCCCCTCAATGAGGGACAGACACATCCCAAAAGGAGAGATGTTCCCCCTCTCCCACATCACCCGCTCATCCTGATTCCAAGAAAGAGGCCCACCCCAGCTTCCAGCAATGACCTATATTCCAGGGACCTACTTGAGACAGTGGCTTTTGACATATTGTGTAAGTCCCTCTTTTCTGGTCACAGACTTCTTCATCTGCCCTACTGCTCCCACTCTTCCCTGTGTACAGCCCTGCCATGCTACTCTTGCCACTGCAAGTAGCACCCTCTGTTCCACAGGTGTCATTTCTCATGGGCAGCAGGTGTGAACCCATTGATACACAGGGAAACATCAGATTTTCCTGGTGTCTCACTTTAATCCCCAGCATACAGCATCTCCTCCTGGTGCAGGGGTGGCTGTTGCTCCTTTTCTTGTATGGGTGGTCTGTTCTCCATTTAGACCTGTCCTTGCTCAAGGGATGCTTGCTGTTAAATATTAAAGTAACCTCTTTTCCTGGTGCCTCTAACTTCAAGACCTTCATCTTCTCATAACTCTGTGCCATAGAGGCAGAGGTTATGCTGTTATCCTCAGCTGTTATGCTCCTTCTCTCCCAGGTGTCCCACTCTGCTTGGAGCCACATGGAGCAGCAACAGCAGCTTGAAATAAAATGGTCAAACTGGATGGTTTCCTCTTTCTCAAGATTGGAATGCTGTTGCCTGAAGGAACTTCTCGGAGGATATACCAGCAAAATTAAAAATCCTGAATGAGGATGGGGTGTGACTTAGTGCCTCACAGGAAATCTGTCTCACAGACATCCTCTGTGCTGCCTACCTGTCCCTGAATCTCAGCATGTTCCTGTTCTGTCTGGGACAAGAATTATACCTGACAGAGTCCACACAGCACCTCTGCCCTTTCCGAGCTTTTCCTGATTTTTCACTTCCAAAACTTTGGCTTTTCAGAGGGCTTTTTTTGGTTTTTGCTCAGAATAACGAACTCCTAACAGATGTCCTCAAGGCTCTGACTGTTTCAAGGTTCCACTGCACCCCTGAGCAGTATTGGGCCTCTGAGCACTATGGAACCAGGAGAGCTGGAGCAGGAGACAGGTACCTGTCACCTTCTGCAGAACAAGCCATCACGACATCACTGATTAAAGGGAGCTTGGCTTATAAAAAGAGGGAATTTTCACAAAGGCAGATAGTAATAGCATAAGGGAAAATGATTTTAAACTAAAATACAGATTTATTTAGCTGTTAGAAAGAAATCTTTTTACTATGATGGTGGTGAGGCACTGGAACAGGTTGCCCAGTGGAGTTGTGGATGTCCTGCCCTTGGAAACGTTCAAGCCCAGGTTGGATGAGCTTTGAACTCCTGGCCTAGTGAAAGGTGACCTTGCCAGGGAGGGGGCTGTTGCAATAAAGTCATCTTTAAACTCCCTTTCACCCCAAACCACTCTGTGATTCTACGAGACCCCTGGCATTAGGTATCCCAGCGCTTTTTGTAATCAAGTATAAGGAATAGCACTTGGCCCTTTGAAGCTTGATGCTGTCCTCTCCCCTGCCGGGACTTTCTGAGCAGTAAAAGTGGGGTCACACAACGCCCAGGGAAACTCCAATTTGATGGGACTGAGTTGCTGGGTATTAATGGTCCTGTGGGCCAGGTAAAGGGGACAGGGGGTTGCGAGCCGCAGGTCTGCCGCACGCCGGGAGCCCGGAGGAGGAGGCGGATGATGCCCGGGAAGCGAAGCTCAGCCCCGCTGGGCAGCCAGGAGAGGGCAGCCGCAGCCCGAGCAGCGGGAAGAACGCCCGCACTCGCGCCTCGCCGGGGACTGCCCTCTGCCCCCGCCGCCGCCCAGCCCTAGCCGTGGTCCAGCCTGGGGGCGGCTGATCCCGCCGGGATGTGTACACACCAGCCCTGTGCCCGTCCCCGAGGTAAGCCGCCTCCTTCAGCAAAACCACTACACGTTCACGGAGCAGGGGACCCTACAGGGCAGAGGGTGTTCACCACCGAGTTCTCAGTCTTCCCCATTCTTATGCCTATTTCCCAATTCTGTTCCATGCCACAGCATCACCCCCATTCCAAAGGCGTGGATCTGGGCTTGTGGAGGGCTCGTGGAGGGCAAAATGGGACTTCTCCTATGAAACATAAACATCCCTTGCGAGCCACAAACCAGGAGCAGCCTCCAGGGGCAGGTGCTGAAGGAGAGACCCCCATCCTGCACAGATTCACAGATGTCAGCAGGTACCAGGAACGGCTGCATCAGCAAGATTAGCAGCATCTCAGGTCTGCTGAGATTTGCTGGAGAGATGAAGAGTTATTCTACCATGAGACTGAGGAGCGGGAACATGACTGGTATACCTTTGGCTCTGAACAACCAAAACACAGCCTGCACACAGCCACTAAGGGCTTTGGGAAGCATCCAAGCTTGCCCATGGGCAGGATCGACTTGTGCAGTGCCCAGGAGGTGGCTCCATGGGCAGCATCCAGATGCTGAGGGATGGCATCAAGGTGATGCTGCACAGAGCCAGGAGAGCCTCCACCCTCCAGAACATTCCTGTGTTTCCTTTGTAAATAAATTCTCATGTTCCATGTCTCTGGGTTGGTTAGTTGGTTTTTGCTTGCTATCTCACCCTGTAAATTTAATGCCTTCAAAAATTCATACTCAAATATTGCCATGGTCCTTCAGTGAATATCAGCCTCGACTTTATTTTGGTAAAAAACACAGAAATTAAGGATGCCTAAATACAACAAAACTAATATCAAGCTCTTAGAACCCTCCTTAAAAGGCAAATGTCTCTCTCACCTTCATAGATTTAACTCTGTGGCTCAAAACACTGTGTCAATGATTTCAGAGCAAGTGTTGAGTCTTGTTTAGCAGGCTCCAGCACACAGCTGTCTGTTCTGGGAGAAGGGCTGCCAAGTTGTCCACGGTTTCAGGAGCTGGCTCGCTTTCCCCTGTTTATCACCTCACTAGCACTTTCTCCCTTTAATAGCAATGCAATCCAGCAAGCCATGTGACCCTGTCGGGACCAGGAGCCCTCTGAGGGCTGAGAGGTTTTGTTTCATGTTCCCAGGTTGCTGGCTGGTGGTTTTGGACTGCACTCCCTAAGTGCCAGCCCAGCCCTTGCTGCTGGCAGTCAGGCCTTGGCAGGAGGGCAGTCCCTGTAAACAGCCATGCGTGTAAGTCACCTCTCTCTGCTTCACTCCTCAGCTGGGAGCTCACTCGTGTCTCTCGGCATGCAGTGCTTCACACGGTGCCTCCCAGCTGCTTGCACTGCCCAGTGGTGCACAGTGGGGAGCACAGTGGGAGCAGCCGGGATGGCTCAAGTCCCCAGACAGGTATCTGTCCCAACCCCCATGGAGGATTTCTGGTCCTCAGCAGCCTCCAACCTTAAAGCAGCTAGAGTCATCATCGTGGTGATGATCTGTCATGGCAGCAGGGATGGAACAGGCTGTGTGAAGCTGATGGCCACAGGCAACAAAAAGCTGGGTTCCAAAGAGTGAGCCCAGGCTCTGCACACTGCAGTGGCAGCTGGGCAGTGTTCCCCACACCTCTTTTCAGGGTGAGATGGATGAAAATCCCTGGAGCAGCAGCAGTGCAGATCTAGGGCAGTGCTCACTACTGTTTTGCAGAGCAAAGTGAAGAGCCAGAGAAGATGTAGCCAGACTGGGACATCCAGCTGTTAGCACAAATAATGACTGTGATGTGACATTGGTTTGGTCATCCATCAGCAATTTTTCCTAGCACAGTGTGGCTGGACACATCTGAGAAAAGCTGCCTTAGTCTCAGACAGGATGATCTTTGCATTGCACCAAGCATCCTGCCATCTCACTCCAGGACAGGATTGCTCCCAGCTCCAGGACAGCAGTGTGAATCAGAGCAGAGCAGGGCTGGAAGGGCAGGAACTGTGCTGCAGCACTTGGGGTTTTTGCTACCTTAATTTCACGGTGTGGGCAGCCCAAGATGTGACCATAATAAATAAAGCGACAGCCAGGGAGCAGAGCTCTCTGGTTTCCTGTACACCTCAGGCTGGCCAGGGTAAACACACAACAAGCCTGCACTTCAGACAGGGCCATGCCCACAGCACGTCAGCCAGAGCCTGGACAAATGCCAAGCCAGCCAGAGCAAAGCCACTGAGCAGGAGGCTTCACAGGGCAAGTCCCAAACAAGGCAAATAGGCTGGTGCTGAAGGGCAGAGCGCTATTGCCCCAAGATGTCCTGCATCCAGCAGGCACCTGCACCTCTGGAATGATCACCTGTGTCTCTGGGATGTCAGGGACAGTCAATGGCGTTGGCTTCCAGGACATGTGTATGTCCCATCCTTGCCCAGGCTGCAGGGCTGTAGAGCATCCTCAGACAGGCAGTTCTGAGATGTGTACTGAGAGAGGCTTTACAGCATCAGCCAGGCCTGCTCAGGAGGAGACACACCCTGTGGCAGTCCCCTCTGTACAGAAACCATGAGAGGACACTACAGATTTCAGATGTACCCATCTCCAGTACCCATAGTCCTCTTCCATCTGTCCATCTGCTCCCTTCACATCATACAGGCAGGAATCCAGCAACTGCTAACTCAGCCAGCACAGCTGAGGACCAGCGTTCCCATCCCTCAGCACATCATCATGATAGGGCACTTGCACATCAGCATGACACATCTCACTTCAAGTCTGGCCCAGCTCCAGATCTCAAGCTCATGATCCCAGACCTCTCAATCTCTTCACCTAGCCTAGCATATGGGAGCCCAATTCATGAATGTGACTGCTTCCTTCTGGGAAAAGATGTCAGGACATTTTTGAGCACATAGCAGCGAGTCAGGCAAAGCTGCAGACAGGGAGTGGGGGGAGCACACAGTTCTTGTGGCCAGTTCAGCTTGTCCTGTGTGGGCTTGTGGTAGTATAATTCAACCCCTAGACTTCAGCTCATATGTTCAAGCCTTGATCTGCCTGGACAAGGTCTGTCAGCTTCCTCTCTGCTCAAGAGTAAAGGGAAAGGGACCCTATGGTCTCTAAATTCAGTCCTTTTGGGCCGCTGAGAGGGAGACCAGCTGTTGGACAGGATGCTGCCGACAGCCTAAACATGTCCTTTTGCCATAGCAGAAAGGAGAAACTAGGAGGTGTGTGGAGTTCATGATGCTCATCTGAACCTGAGGATGGAGCAGAGGAAGAGCTGCAATGTCAGAGCTGCCCTGTGCCAGGGACATCCTGCCCCAAGGACCCCCAGGTGCATGCAGCCCCATTAAGTGCCCAGCTCATCCAGCAAACCCCACATCGCTGTCAAACCTCCTCCTTCTTCACCTAACATTGCAGCTGTCTAGCTCTGCTCAGAGCTGGTGGCCCAACACAGTCCAGATCCCCACTACATCCCTCCTCCCAGCACGCCACTGACAGTGCCAGCTCCAACCCCCCGCACAGACATCCCTCCAAATCAGGTTCTGTTCTCAGATTCCCACCCCCAAGGGTTGTCCCAGCCCTGCAGAGCTGGGCGTTTCCCCAGGTGCTGGACTCGTCTCAGCTCTCCAGCACTGCAGCGGCGGAGAAAGCAGCGGGTGGCTCCTGGCCAGCAGTGGCGCCAAGCAGCCCAGCTGCCGGTGCACTGCGAGCACCACGAGGCACTGAGGAAAGCTCAGGGTCTGCTCCCGGAGGAGGACCCAGGGCCAAATGCGTGCTTCAGCGCGTCCAACTCTGCTCCTTCCAGAGGAACTGGCCAATCCTAGAAGATGCTCAGCGTCCCTCAGCTCACGCAGGCTGCAGAGAGCAGAGCAGCATTAAGAGGTGGGAAGGGGAGGGAGCTGGATGGAAGAAATCTCTTTCTGCCCAGGACCAGCCTCTCCGACATCCCCAGGCTCCCAAATCCACATGAGCCACTAACTGAGGGAAGACGTGAGCAGGCTGGTGGAACCAGACCCCGTCTGCAAAGCACCTGAAAGGCCACGTGAGCTGACTCAGGGAGGGACATCCCCAGCCTTTGCACATCCCCAGCTCTTGTAGTGCAGGTGTGATAGATCTGGCCACGTGTGGCTGGTGAGGCACCAGCCTCAACCACAAGCAGATGTGCTACATTGGGCTGTTCCTTGGGCTATGTGGGCACCAAGCCTCAATTGTGGCTGAGCTCAACACTCACAGTGCAGCTAGGAGCCAGTATAGGAACTGCTCACCCCACACAAAGCCTCCCCCTCTCCCAAAGTCTGATACAGCGGGGTTGCATGGGAGAGCTGGGAAGAAGGAAAACACTAGTTTAATATCATAGGAATACACAGGAGGTGAGATAGCTCATGGGCGTGTTTTTGTGATGTTGAAGAGATAGGATTGGACAACAGCAGGAGTCTTTTGTCACTGTAGGTTCAGGGGTTCAGTTGTTCAGGGGCTCAGGGATATGCCTGGATATGGCAAGGATCAGTTTGTCACTGTAGGGTTGCAAAAGGTGTCTGTGACTCTGTTTGTTCCTGCCAGCCTAGAGAGACTTCTGTTTTTGCAGGGGTTTGTTGTTTGCTGCATGGGTGCTGCACACACCTGGAATATGTGGCCATTATCTCTGCACAGGCAGAGACAATGTGGGTAGGGAAATACTGGGTCCATCCCAGGGCTCTAGCAGTGCCAGCCTTGATGGCATCACATGGGGAAACCCCAAACCAGACCTGGCCTCAGGTGCCACCAGAAAGTTCCCAATGGGTCTTCACCAGCTGGTTTCCTGTTACATACTTCCAAGTAATTTTTTTCCTCTTGAGAATTTTCACTGTAATAAATGGCAAACCAAGCCCATTTCCAAGGGAAAGCAGCTTGGGTGGTGGATATGTCCTGCAAAAGAGGGATGCAAACACACACCACAAGCTGCGAGGAGGAACGAGCCTTTTCTTCAACTCAGAGATGCAAACCCCGCAGCCAGATTTCACCCTGCAAGTTCCCCATCAAATAAACCACAATAATAAACCCCAAAGAAACGGGCCACCCAGGGGCAAGGGAAACTGAGTCACAGGCAGGACCTGCCTGCCTGCACTCCTGCAGGATGCAGGGATAGGGGCAGGCACGGTTGATGAATGCCGACCCCCGAGAACACCGGGGAGGGTTGTGCACTTTCGGGGGATTCCTGAGCCTCAGGGGGACATGAGCGCTCCGGAGGGCACCGCACATCAGGGCGCCACGGTGGGATCCCCTTCCCAGCGCTCTGGTCGGACTGAGACGGGGAGCCCCGAGGGGGACTGCGAATACCGGGCAGGCGGTGGGCCACGGGTTTGGATCCCTCCCGCTCCCGGGGGGCGGCTCACAGGCAGGAAGCGTCCCGGGGTGGTGGCGGCAGATTGGCAGAGCCCTGCTCCAATGGAGCGGCGGCGGCAGCCCCGGCGGCTTCACACCGCCTGCGCTACCGGCCCCAGCCAGCCCGGTGCGGGCGCCCCGCTCCCGCTCCCGTCCCGGCTCCCGCTCCGCTAGCGCCATGGACACATAGCCGCGGCGCCACGCAGGAAGGTAGGGAACAGTTCCTCGGTCCCCAGCCCGCGAGGGGAACGAGTCGCCGCCGCCCCGACTTCGCGGTGAGGGAGCGCGGCTGCGGTCAGGCAGCTCCCGGAGCTGCTGCCCGGGTGGAGAAAGTTGTGCGGGTGTGTGTGGATGTCTATGTGTCTGTGTCCCCTCGCAAAGCAGCTGCCAGGGATTTGCCCTCCCGGTCCCCCCGCGCCGGCTGCTTGTGGGTTCCCAGTGCTGCTCCCCCTTTTCCGCCCTCCGCGCCTCCGCCTTGCCTGGGGATGCTCGGGGGATTGATGTTCCTGGACTGGGATGTTTCAGCCCCTTCTCCAGCCTCCACAGACCACCCCGTACCATTCCCGATTTGGACACCTCTACTGTCTCTGAAGGGAGTTTTCTGGAGAAAGACCGGAATGCCAGGAAAAGCGCCCCCCTGGCAGGGCCCCCTCTTCTCCTGAGGGGTCCAGGGAAAAGCTGCTCCCAATTAGGAGAGGCGCTGAGAGAGGCGCTTTCCCATGCGCGGGTGCTGGCAGGGCTCTGCTTGCCTTGTCCCTGCTTGCCCTGGGATGCTGTGTCAATCTCAGCTTCTCTGTCCTGCACCAGTCCCGATGAGTGGCCAGCCCTGGGCTGTGCCCACCACCACCCTCACAGGCTGGCTGTGTCACCCACAAGGTCCCCTCCCAGCTCTGCCTCTGGGCTAGTGAAGGCTGTCAGAGGTGTCCACGGCGCTGAGCTTGGCATGGACATCACTGTCAGCAACTGTGACCCCACTGTGATGGGGACTGAGGGTACCTTGTGCCTGGTCCCTGTGGTTGGGAAGAAACCCAGCACTGCAGCAGGTCATAGATGTGTTGCCTTGCACACAAAATGGTGTTGGACTGGCTGACATTGGTGGCACAGCCAGACCTGAGAGTTCTGGAGCTGCCCAAATGCCTTGTGTGCCAGGATGTGACTGCCTTATGTCTGGCTGTTGTGTTTGCAGGAGGAGATGCATGTTTGCACTCTACTTTTTTACAGGAGGGCAGGTCACAGCAAGGTTACAGGTGTGCAGTGACACAAGGCACACATCATCCCAACTGGGCACAGGGAAAAGATCTTCACAGGGATTGGGAGCTGGTGGACGGCCTCCTGTGATAGGGACAAGGATGAGATATGGCCACAATGCTGCCTCATCACCCTCTGCCCCACCAACCTGGTCCTTTTTGGGCAGAAACTAAATGGGTGATATGTGGTGTCCAGAGAGCTGCAAACCAACCTTGGCAGCAAAAATAGGACTGGAGATAGGGCACAAGGTCAAACTGGTGACAGCAGGGTTCTGCTCAGGTCTGGATGTCCCCAGCAGTGGGTGAACAGGCTGTGTGGGGTTCAGTAGGGTGGGGGAGAGGGCTCCCTGGAGGATGCAGCTAATGGCAGAGCCTGCAGAAAAGTGGAAGAAAAGCAGCTCTGGTCTTGTGCTTCCTATTCCAGGAAGAGGAACCTCACAGGGAGGGGAAAACTTGACTTGATTATATCTAATAAGCCACTTTTTCCCTGTCCCAGCAGCGGGGGGAGGAGGATGCTTGGCCAAGCGCAGGCCCTGTTTGTGAAGGATGAATGAATGACTCACAGCGCAGAGTCTCCCTGCTGTTTTCATCGTGGCAGCAACATCAGCAGCAGTTCCCCTTTGCAGCTGCTGGGCTTATCAGAAGCTGCCATGCTGGGTGGGCACCAAGGCGGCCCACAGCTTCAGCCCACACCTTAAGGTGTCCTGCCTCTCCTGCCCTTCTCACACAGCTCACCTGGACCATCCTGAGTGGGGAAACCCTCATGAATGGCAACAGTGCATGGCATCCTCACCTGCCATGAACTAGCTGAGCACTCAGTTTAAACCCTTTATTTCCACTCTGCTCATGTTCAAAGGCAATTCCAGGCTCTTCCTGCTCACACAGGCCTCAACCTCCCTCTGGTTTCCTGCCGAATGCGTTCCTGGAGAGCTTATTCCCCTGTGGGTTTTTGCCAACATTGTGCTTTTAGTTCAAGACCTCTTCTCCCTCTCTGGTGTTTACCCTGCTATATTTATAGCTTCCTCGTTAGGTTAAGCAAGCCAAAGGATTCTTGCCTCCTCTTCTCCCGCAGGTTTGGCTCTGGAGGAAAACCCCCGTGAGATGCTTCCTGCAGGAGGGGCAGGTGCTGGCTTGTGTCTCTGCTTTTCACCCTTTGGATAATTTCAGCATCTCTCACAGCTTCTTTCCCCTCCTCTTGTTTAGGCATGAAAGAGGGTGGTTCTGCCCCTGCCCAAGATATAGCCAAGGGCAGAGCTTGGATGATATGAGAGCTCTTCCCTATGGGATCTTCAGCAGCATTTAGGATGCTGATATCATGCCAGCATAAGGGATTAGCTCTGGGATGTCTGAGTTGGCTTGCTGGGATGTTTAGAGAGTTTTTGGTTTTTCTAAGTGTTCCTGTGGTTACAACAACATCGCATGTGTGAAAATCACCAAATCTCTCTGGCCAGGGATGCCATGACCTTATGACCTGAGTTTCTACCAGCAAATCTCTCTGCACCTCCCAGTGAAGGTTTTCTTCTCCCATCCATGTCATGAAAGTAGGGAAAGGCACAGATGCCTTGCAGTTGTGGTTGAGTCTTCTCCAACAGCCAAACTCCCATGGACCATTTCCGTGGAAAAAGGAAAATTCCCCTGGAGAGTAGTAGCATATTTGCAGGGATCAGTGTGTAAATAGGAATTACCTTTCAAGTTTGACTGCTTCCCAGGTCTCTGAGTCATACTGGCATGGCAGTGGGACAGGGTGAGCTTTGGGTTCTTTTGAAAGGTCACAGCACCTGCAGCCCCTGGAGCATCTGCCAAGGTCTCCAGTACAGGTGGATGGTTGGGCTGGAACGTGCAATTCCTTCTCTCTAGTGGTACTAGTCTGGGACATGGCAAAAAAATGCTCCTTCTACTCTGGTGTTTGAGTTGGGGCCATCCAGGAAAAGAGGGACAAGCAATCTGTCAAGACCTGATTTGGTTCTGTCTTACCAGGACGGCTCACAGAAGTCCCATCAGTCACATCTGATCAACACAGCTTGGATTTACTGCAGCAGGCATTGGTCATTGCTGAAAAGGCTTTTGAGGAATTTTGGAAGAGTCTGGGCAGGGGAAGATCACATCTACCTGCTCATACATGTTTCCTAAAGATGCTTTTAGAGAGGACAAGGAGGCTGGAGGGACCTCAGGAGGTGGACACGGGGCTGTCCCATGCAGGTGGCAGTGGCCTGCATGCAGGCAAGGCTGCATTGCCCAGGAGAAGGGAGGATGCTGAAAGCACTTTGAAAATCAGCGTGGGGCTGCTCCCCAGAGACTGCTCAGCTCTGGTTCATTCCTTTCAGTGTGGAGACAGCCAAAATAGAAACTGCCTAAATAAAAATTGTTATGGACCCACAGAAATTGCCGTATAGGGAGAGGTGGAAAAGTTCAGGGCTCCACCATCTAATTAAATCCTTATGGTAGAAAATCATTTGGGCATCTTCTGGTTTATTTCACCTCCCAGACTGAAAACAAGGCATGCCAACCCTTGTTGAGAAGCCAGCACTGATGACACACTGAGAGGAAGAAGGGAAGGAAGAAGCTTCCAGCTTTGTGGACCATCATCTCTGTGGCTGTTTGGGGAAGGCTTTCTGACCCGTTGACTTTGAGGAGTGTTGTGCTCAGGTGTAGCTAAGTGTCATCCCACCTTGGGGAGCCCCAGACAGGGCTCGGGGCTGCTGCCTGCCATCCTGCTGGCAGCCTAAGGTGTGGATGTCCTCACAGAAGAGCATGTGGGAGGCAGTAGGGCTGGCACAGCATCCCTGGAGCCCCTGGGCTGGCGTGGCTGTGCCTGTCCAGCTGTTTCCTTCGCCTTCCTGTGCTTTCACCATTGTCTTCCTTTGGGACAGAAGGCTTTCATCCTAGCCAGACCAATAGTCCCAAAGGCACATCACCAGTCCCTTTTTGATGAAGGTTGGCATGGGCACCAGTGCCTTTTGTATTCAGTAACATCATGGAAGGCGCAGTTCAGCGCAGTTCAGGAAAACCAGAAAGGGACGTCATGAAGGGTCTTCATTGTGGTCCAGCCCAGTGCTGTGCCAGTATTGTGACAGAGCTCACAACAGCTGTGCTGCAACAGCCCTGCAAAGATCTCCAGGGATGGCCCGGCCCAGTGGCCCGGCATGGTTTTGCAAAAGCTGCTGTCACGCAGGGTGCCCAGGCCAGCTGGCACCTCTCCAGACTGCTTTACAGGGCCAGGGCCAGCCTCCAGCTGCTGGGGAGGTCTGCAGGAGTCTTTGCTTTCCATGAGTTTTGCCTGAGGCCTCAAGGCTTAGGAGGAGCTGGTGGACCCAACCAGCTATTGCTCCATCCTTTTCTTGCGAGGGCCAACACGCAACCCCGGGGGTTCCTCAGTACTTTGGCTGCTTTTGATTTTTTTAGCTCCTGCAAGGCTCCCGCTGGGCTGTTTCATGGCCCCCTTGAGGCTGCTCCACCCCATCCTGGCTTTGAGTTTTGCAGCTTCATGACTGGAGCATGGCTGTGCCAGGGGAGGCATCCGTTTTCTCTGGCCTCCCTGATCCTGTGCCTAGCTCATTTCCCCTCTCCAGCTGGGACTGTTCCCACAGTCCTTGCACCCCAGCATCCAAAAAAACAGTGTACATAGCAAGGAAGATGAGTGCCTCTTTCCTGTGCTGGCCCAGGGAGCAGTCAGTGTGAGGGACTGGTCTCTCAGAATATCTTGTTGACACAGCTCTTGATCTGCTGCACATCTACATTCCTCTTTCCCAACTGGAGTTTGCAGATATGCACTCGGTTCTCTGGCAGCTCCTGAAGCTGGGTGGTTTGCCCTGGAGATGACTTGGAGAGTTCTGCTCAGCAGGGCACTGAGGCTTAGGCTCGGAGTGGTCCGGGAGGATGGTGAGATGTCCAAGCTCAGATGGAGCAGCTGTGGTGCTTACACTGTGCCTGAGATGGATGATGGATAGATGAAGGACTTGAGCAAGGCTAGGTCTGTGGGGAAGCACCCCTGTGGTGCTGCTCTAAGGATGGGATGGTGATGGGGCAGCGTGTCCTGCTGCATGCCCAAACTATGTCCCCATGGGATATGTCCCCAGTAGGGTTCTTGATGGTGAGCCATGCATGGAGAACTTTCTTCCTCCAGTGCCTAGAAAGGTCTCTGAGAGCTTTTATCACCCATTTTCCCCACCTATCAAGGTCAGAGGGACTGTGCAGCAGCATTTAACCCTGCAAGGATATGTGGGGGACCTCACATTGCTGCTGGCGACGTGGTTGCTGCATGTCCACCAGTGGCAGCATTTCAGGGATGGCAGCAAATGCCTATCTACCATCCCTCACCACAACCAGAGGAGGGTGGAGCAGAGCCAGAGGCAGCATTTGCGGCCAGCTCTATGAATTTCCAATTACCAGCTCGCCTTGCCACTGTGTGAGAGGTTCCTGCACCTAATTTTTGGTGAAACGATCCATTTTTCTCAGTAATTTAATAGCGTGGGCAGGCTGCTTGCCATTGGAGAGCCAGCAGCAAGCACTGAGGAGCCTGTGTGCCGGGCTGCTGGCCGTAACCACCTTCCCTGGGCGACGCAGGAATGCTGACCTAATAGAAAAGACATTTAAAGAGGAGTTTTGGAGAGCAGCTCAGCTCAGATTCAGCTCATGCACATGGCTGCTGATTGTAACAGGGCCTCTCCATGCTCCAGCAAGTCCTGGGGACCAGCATGGGCAGTGGGGGCATCCCTGATAGCAGCCAGGCAGCAGGGCACAAACCATGCCAGCCATCAATTGGCACAGCAGTTGCATTATTTTCCGGCAAAAAATAGTTGCTTTGGAGGGGCGCCCATCACAAGTTGTGAACTGAGGCTGGATTCAGCGCCTGGCTGCGGTTCTCCCAGGCTGGAAAAGCCGTCGCATTTTGCTCTTGACATTTTCCAAATGAGATGTTTTGATTTATTCTTTTTTTTTTCTTTCCAATTTATTTTATTCCCTGCCCCAAGGTAATGTTTGGAAGACAAATTTAGCTTGATTTAACTCAAACCTTTTTTAAAAAGTAAAACCACTGAAAACTAAACAAGGCCTATCATTTAGAACAAAATGTTTTGGTTTTCATTTTCCTTTTGGCATGAAAAACACAAACTTCTTTTTTTTCCATTTTCCTCTTGACCTACAAACAATTTTACTATTTTCTTTTCTCCTCCTTGTTCATTCCCAAGACCACATTGTGCATTGTGGCCAGGGAACAGGCGAGCCCTGGAGCTGTTCCCAGTGGGATGGGGGTCCCAGGGTGCAGGCTTCCCTGTGAAGACCAGAGGAATCTTGTAGAATCAAGCAGGAGCTGCTCTCCCTGCTGCCAACACTGACTCAGCTGGGAGCTCCTTGTGGAAAAGGGAGGCCCCTGGTTGTGGGTCTGTTCCAGCTCTCTTAGGGGGATGTGAACCCCTGGGCAGGGCAGAAATGTGCTGCGGGTGCTGTACTCTGCTGCTGGGCATCCCTGTTGAGAAGGGCAAACTCTGGCATTGCCTTCTCTCCTTGTTTATTCAGGTTTAAAATTAATCTGACCTTCCCCTGCTCAGACTTGTGCAAACATGGCATGTCCGTGGGCAGGGAGCTCCTGCTGGCCTGAGGAGAGCCCTCTCTGCACCCAGCTTGTGGTGTTACTGTCCCCTCTGGATGAGGTCCCACGAGGATCTGGGTGCTGGGGGATGGTGGGGCTTCCTCCTGGCAAAGACAGCTCTGGCCATCCATCAGCGCACTGTTAATCCTCTGGTGCAAGCTGCCAGAAGTCTGAGTGCCCGGATCAGGCGTCTCTGAGCTGCACAAGGGCTGGCTGCAATGCTTCCATCCCGGGCAGGAGCCCATGTACGAGAGCCAGCGATTGTTTCCCCAGCCTTGACCCCCCTCCACTCCCCGCCAATCCAACCCTGCGTCTTCCACCTTTTGCCAAATCCCAGCTCTCCGCCTCTGCCCCAGCCTCACCGGGAGCCAGCCAGCCAGGGAGCAGGGAAGGGGTGATGGGGAGCAGCACCATCGCCAGACCTGGTGCAGGAGCAAGCACCCGACTCATCCACCACCTGATTTTATTTTATTCCCCTCTCAGTGCCTCGCTGCATACCACAGCCGTGCTTTTTATAGCCCCCAGCTGCAGCCTCGGCGTGCTCTCAGCCAGCTCCCCGCCGCAGCCCTGCTCGCTCCATGCCAGCAGCCCCGGCTAGAGGGGGATGGACGGCATTCCCGGGGTCCCTGTGGAGGTTCAGGGAGCGGAGAGCATGGGCTGCGGAGGCAGGCCGGTAATTACACGCTGACCCGGAGCCGCGCTCCCGTGCCGGCGGAGGCGTTTCCAGGCCGCCTCGGTCACCCCCCGCTCCGCGGCACGTGCCGCCTGACGGGCCGAGGCCGAGCGCCGCTGGCCCGGCCCTCGCTGTCCCCTCCGGGGCTGCCCGCCGCTGGTTCCGGGCAGCTCCTTCCACGAGCCAGCCTCTGCCGTGCGCGGCGGGTGTGCCAGCGAGAGGGGTACCCCCTCCAGCCCCTCCACCCCCCGGTTGCCCCCCAGCCTCTGGCGGGTTTTCGGAAGTTGCAGGGAGATTAGAGGTTCCTGCCCACTCCCCGGGAGCATTTTTACGAGCATCTGGGGCTCGCTGCCGCATTTCCACATCTCGCAGCCGCTTCCACAGCTGGGATGCCGCTATGGGATACGGAGCGAGGAGGAGATGAGGTATGAGGCTCTGCTGCAGGCTGCGTGCCTGGAGCACCCCTCTGCTGGGATGTGGGGTTTGCAGAGCGGGGGCGGCCGGCCAGCAGGCGGGGAGCGAGCATCCTCGCTGGGAAGCAGCGGGGGGGCCCCGGCGCCTCGCTCCCCGGGCTTTCTCCAGACGTGATTTCACCGCTGCGGGGAGGGAGCGCGGCCAAGGGACAGGCCCTGCTCGCCCCGACGGCACCCGGTTCGCTTGCCGGGGCGTTAGTCATTTGGGCCATGGCTGGGGATGCGATGTGTCTCGGGTCCCCGTGGGGCAGGGGGACGGGGGCTTGGAGAGCCTGTACAGGGCAAAGGGAGGGGGATGGGGGCAGGGGGCCCTCCAGGCTAACAGCCCAAAGTCCCCTCCTTACTAAGCTGGGAAGGGGGGCAGAAGGCAGTGGAGAAGCCAGATGTGTGCTGGGCATCTCCAGCTGAGCAGGTGGGGCGGGATGGAGGCACCCTTACTGAGCTAATGCCTGCAATTGCTTCCCAGCCTCCTGCTGTGACTTTCCAGAGCTGGACATAGCATGGAGGCAGAGGTGATGCTGTGGAGACACAGCATCCTGCTCCAGGGATGGATTTGGGGAGATATCCCAAGGAGAGAGCTTCTCCAGAGGTTTGTGGGATCCCTGGGAATGGGAGGAGCCCCATGGGACCCTGCCATGTCCCCCTTATTTTTTGTGGGCACAGGGTGTTGGGTGCCTGTGAATAATTTGAAGCTTTGACCAAAAAAACATCCAGCTTATTTTACTTCCAGCAGAAAGGCAGGGAGAGGCCAACCAGTGGAATACCAGCAGTGTTGCCATGTGGCTGTTGCCAGAAGCTGGAGCCTGGCAGCTTTGGCTCCATGCAGGCAGGGCAGTGAACACCGGAAAGCAGAGAACTGTGGAGGTGACAAGGAAGGGATGTGGAGGGGTGGGTTTTACAGAAGCACAGCTGTAATGTTGACCCAATATGGGTTGCTGTAGAGGGGGTCCCTCCCAAATCTGCTCCCTTCTGGAGACAATGAGTTTCAGTCCATGAGGGATGGGGTCTCACTGACAGCACCTCAGCCCTTGGGTGAGCTGGGGGTGGCTGAGGGGGCTGTAGGAAGGGGGAGCTGTTCGTGCTGCCGGCCAGGTGCCGAGCATGACGGGAGAGGGGAAAGCCTCGGAGACTTGTTCTGAAACAAGGCTGCCCTTTTCTTCTACTTTACGACTGCATTTTAATATCCACAAACATCCCGCCCTCCCCGGGCTGCTGCCAGCAGAGCCTGCATCGCCTGCGCTTGGCCTGCCGAGAAACCCCGGCCAAACCCTGGGCCCCAGCACAGGGGAGAGGATTATTTTCCCCCCCTCGTTTTTTTGTAAGATATGTTTTCTATAGCTCTAATTGGATGGGCTTGAGCCCCAGCCAAGGCAAACGCACCTGGGGGAGCCTCACTTTACAGACCCCATCTGCTGTGTCGGGGGCTCTGCTCCCCACACAGCCACTGCCTGGCCCCTTTACAGGGGAGGGGGCTGCTGGGGTTGGGGGGGTAGGACCACTCCCACGCCAAACCACTGAGCAACCTCCGTGGAGGAGGAGAATCCAACGAGGCGGCGCAGGGAGATGGTGCAGAGGCAGCAGGGGCACCCGGCAGAGCCCTGTCCCACAGCAAGATTCCAGCCCGGCGTGGAGCTGAGGTATCTCTCCCTTGCCAGTGCTGCTGTGGCGGCACAGGGCTCTGTGCCCACCAGGGTGGGATGCTGTGGGTGGGAGATGCAACAGGTACCAGTAATGTTTTGCCTTCCTGGGGTGATGGCATGTTCATCAAGGGGTTGCAGTCCCCAAAATCTGCATGTTCCAGGGAGGGAAGATGTGGGGGTTCCCCAGCATTTCGGGTTGTGTTTTGGGCTACAGGACCACCTACCTGGTGAAACCCTTTCAGGGGCTGTTCTGGACAGCAGACAAGGGACATCAGCATGCCAAGTCACTCCAATGGCTTGCATTGACATCCAAATCTATGCTGGACTGAGCTTTAAATACTTCTTCATGCAACTGTTGGCTTTTTGTGGGGCTTTTTAGCTGGGCTCTTCCCCTTCCAGTTGTGGAGGATCTACCTCCAGTGCCCCCGTTACCAGAGGGCAGAGCAGTGCTGGCAGCCTTATGCCAGGGTCTGATGGGTTTCACCTCCTATCTGTACACAGCCAAAGCCAAGAGAGCTGTTGGGGGTCTCTGGTTCACCTCTTCTGGGACCAGAGTGCATACCCTGACAGCATGATGTGTGCCAAGGAGCAGCAGCACATTTAGGTGGCACCCAGCATTTGGCTCATCCTGGAGTACATTTTGTCCTCCCTTCCACACACCATCTAACAGGGGTGTTCAGGGTACAGTGCTGTGCCTCCACTCCATCCTCGGGGATGTATCAGCGCACCGTCCCTTCCTTCTTCACCTGCCCCTGCAGTCACCCAGCAGCACTGAAGAGGCATCACCGCTGTAAAGCGATCCTGGTGCTCAGGGTGCCACTGACCGCTCCCGGGAGGAGCTCTGGCACCCACTGCACTCTCTTCCCTCTGCCTGGTGCTAGGGAGATGCTGCCTGCAAGGGTAGTACTGTGTTTTCTTGGGGTGCATTGTCACACACACACCCCAGTGCACCCAAGTACTTTGCACCAGCACTGCTGACTTGGAGCAATAAGAACTGAAGTGCTGCTTAAAATAGGAAGGTAGGATCCAGCCTCACCAAGGCCTGCTGTCTCACTTCAGGTGAATGGGATGAGCTGTGGGGAATTACACAGGCTGGAATGTGCCTCTGTTCCCCTCTGGCCAGGCCAGAGGATCTCTCTGTGCATGTGGGGAGCTTCGGGGCACAGCCGGAGCTGTGGCAGTGCACAGGGCAGCTCAAGCATTTCATGAAGAATTTTAGAGCTGTCCTGGCCTCCAGTCAGAGCAGGCTGCAACGAGAACATTTCGAAATTTTTTTTGGATGAGGAAAATTCCACGGGCAGCCCCCCTCCAGAGAAAGTTTGGGATGGCTGAAATGTTTGGAGTGAGAGGCTGCTTGCTTTTGTTTACTCTGAACTACAACATTGGAGGGGGGGGAAATCCAAATTTAAAAAGAGAGACAATAGGAGCCTGTAAACAGAGCTGGCCCCGAGTGGGGCTGGGGCTTCTCTCCAACACTGGGGAAGGAGATGTGTCAGCACACTCACTGCATGGCCCTGCTTTCCCCCTCTTGGATACAATCACACTTAATCTTTCAGAGCTTGGCTGGGTTTTTTTCCCCTAGCAAAAAATGAGCTGGATGGTGTTTTTCCAACCTTCTCAACTTAGGCAAGGCTCAGCCCCCATCCTCTGGCCCTGTACTACAGCCTCCATGTTTTCCCCTTCTTTCCACTTTTTGTCACGTTTCCATCTCCTTTTGTCTTGGGCACTGCCATCTGATTGGCTTGGGAAGAAGTGTGTTCTGGGGGCATGGGTGCTGCCCCCAGTGAGGTGTCTTCCCAGCCTCTGTTCCTGCCATGTGCCTTGCAAATATCTGCCACCCCTGAGCTGCCTCCACGTGGCAAATTTGATGACCTTAGAGGTCTGTTCCAACCTTAATTATTCAATGATTGTATGAAAGCAGATAGGGTTGAGTCCAAGCTTGGAGTAGACACGTCATGGTTATCCCACCAGGTGAAGGAGACTGGCACAATTATCCCCACATCACACATTATTGGGGGTCTGCAATTTCCATCCCCCTGCCCCTCTCCCACAGGGACACTGCTGGTGGTGTACAGGAGGTTAACAGGACACCCTTTTCTGGTGACTTTTCTTTGGGCTGATGGCTTCATTTGGCTGCCCAGGTGGTCCTTAATGACTCCTGAAATCCTTCTCTTGCCCAAAAGGGATTTTGTTTTGCAAAAGGAGTGACAGCAAATTGCTAGCTGGAGGAGCATTTGTGTAAGGTGAGCTGTTTATTTTGGCCCTGCTGCGTTTTGGCTGACCCATGCGCCTTCGTGCCTCAGGGATGGAGCTGAGCCTGATGGCTCTTGGACTCTGGCCAGCTTTGGAGCTGGGGGAGGGAAGGGGGAGCATTGTGTATGGGGGATGCTGTGGAACTCCTGATCAGAGTTCCCAGCCCCAGGCTGGAGTTCACAAGGAGCATCAGAGGGAGCTGGGTGTGCCTGGGGTGTTCACAGGTATGTACATGTGTGTCTGTCCCCTACATTTATGGATGCATGTGTTCTTGTATCAGCTACAGGGACAGCTTATGGGGGAACTTTGTTCTGGGAGGTGCAGATGGTCCTGGCGGGGCCAGGCTTCAGGCTGGTACCAGGCTGCTCTGCCATACTGGGACTCTGCGTGTTCACTTAATTCTCTGCCAGCCTGGGCTGAGCCCAGGAGCAGAAAAATGTCCCAAATCCCAAAATGTTCCTGGGACAGGAAAAGCCTTTCCCACCCTGCTGTAATCACAGGGTGGCCCAGCTCTCTGCTGGCAGGTCCCACCCCTGTCCCCAGATCCAGCACTGTGCCCATCCCTGTCCTGTACCATGTGCCAAGGACAGTGGGGATGCAGCACCCCCTCCCACCAACTTCCATGCCTCCACCCTAAAAATAATCTCCAAGCTGTAAAGAAACCCACCAGCACTACAGCTACAGCGCTAGTAGGTGTCTTTACAGCTGGGAGATTATTTTTAGGAATGTCTCTGGCACGTGGCTTTGGAGAGAGAAGTGTGGGGATGGGGATGGAGAGGGGGGCGCCCCTTCTCTCCCCCCTCGGAATGCAAGCACTGCCAGCTGGCACAGTGTCAGGGCTGCTGGCTGCTAACAGAGCCCTCGCTGTTTTGGCCCTTGCCGATGCCTGCAGTCACAGCCGCGAGCCAGAGACTTCTTCCTGCAGGATGGAGCAGAGGAGAGTGGAAATCAGGGCATTGGGGTGAGAGTTTCCCAGCTGGGGTAGGAGCAGAGCCTGACCTCCATAGTGCTGCTGGTATGCTGGGGTGTGTAGGGCCCCCCCAGCCCCAAACACCAGGAAAGGCTGGCAGCTGCTGGCTCCACAGAGTAGGGAGGTGGGATATGGAGGGGTTTGGGCTTGGCTTTGAACACCAGTGGGGCTGCAGTCAGCTGCGTATCACCAGGGGGCTGGTCTAGTTTGGGTCGAGATGTGCATTGTATCTGCCTGTGGAGATGACTGGTTCCCTGGACAATGCTGGGGTTATTACTGTGTTTGGGCTGAGCTGGAGTTAACCTTATGCCAGGGTTGCATTTGGTTTAGCCCCACATTTGAACTGTGTAACCCTGTGACTGGGCTGTGCTGAGGTTAGCCCTGTGTTTGAGCTGAGCTGCGAGTTAGCCCCGCTCCTGAGCTGTGCTGAATTTAACCCCACATTAGCGTGTCATAACCATGTGTATGACCTGTGCTAGGTCCAGCCTCACATTTTGGCTGAGCTGGGTTTAGCCCCACTCCTGGGCTGGGCTGAGTTCAACCACACATTTAGTCTGCACTGGATTTAGTTGTCCTTCTGGGCTGGGTGGAATTTAATTCTCCTTATGGGCTGTGGGATATAATCCAATGTTTGGGTTATCCTGAGCTAAGCCCTGCATCAGGAGTGTACTGGGTTTAGTCCTATGTTCAGACTGTGCACAGGTCTTATGGGACTGCACTGGCCTCACAGGACAAGACTCCACTGGTTTTGATGGTTTAACTGGGGTAATTCCCGTGCGCTGGGATTGCACTGGCTGCAGCTGTGCATGTGTGTGTTCTGGCACAGCCCAGCATGCATGGTACCTCTCCCCCCGCAGTAAGCATGGGAGCCCATGCACCCCACCAAAGTGGTGCAGAGGTAAACAGTCTTTTTTGACATCCCCAAGGCACTGGGGTGGGGGACTGGGGACAGTGCTCAGACCATCAGTGAGTGCCCAAGGTGGGCAGGGTATTACCTCAGATGCTTGTAGTAGTCCTGGAGATTATGCACGGCCCTGGTGGCCCTGGTGGTGGTGGGGGACATGCTTCCCTCCAGCACCCACTGCTGGGCTTTTTCTGGGCACCCAGGGAGGGTGCCAGCAGCATTTGGGGGACGGGGGTAGCTGTTGCAGGAGACCATCCAGCAATGGGGTTGATGCTCCACTCACAGGCACACGTTCATGCAGTGATGATGGAAGTCAGCAGTGCTGCAGGGATGGGGTGATTCCAGGGCCCTGGGCAGATCAGCAGCCACAGGGATGTACTCAGACCATGCCATGGCTCCTCAGAGCGAGGCATGGTGCTTCTGGAGGCCTGTCAGGTGCACGGAGATTAGGAAGGCATAGCTCCAGAGGCACATTTCCCCATAGGGGAACAATTCCGCAGTATTCTGCATTTCAGCATAGGACACTCTTCCTACAGCAATCACTGGCAGAGAGGAGAGTTTGTAGCACAGGGCCAGAGGGATACTCCCCCAGCTCAGGGGATGCTCATAGTGGTGCCATCTCTGGGTCATTAGAGCCAGCTTTGGGCCTCTGCCCATTGCTTTTTGTAGTTGGGTGACTGCCATCAAGGCCTGGCACAAGATAGGCAGAGCTGCCAAGTGCTCTTGGGTTATTTGCCATATCTCTGTTGCAGCAGTGCTGCCCCTGACCACCCTAGGAAGAGGTTAAGAGGCACCCCAGCTTCCTGTGCTCAGTGGGGAGCATCCCAAGTCTCCATGCTGCCATCTGCAGCCTTGAGGCACAGTGTCATCTGCTTCTGTCCCTGTCCCAATCACCCCAGCTCTGTGTGCAGCCCATTTGCTTTGAAGACCAACTTCAAATGAAGCAAAAGAAAAAAAAAAAAACCCAAAAACCAAACTAACAAAAAAATCTTAAGGAAACAAAACCTAATGTCTTTCAAAGCACTGAGCACAATGGAAAGTTGGCTTCCCCCAGGAATCTGTGCTGGGCTTTGCTAGTCCACGGCAGGGCATGGCACAGATTAGCTATGCCGAGGGAACTGTCACACCCAACATGGGCATAGGTGCCAGTTCATATGGCCATGATTTTGAGGGAAGTTTTGGCTTACAGCACGTCTGTTTGCATGCAGGAAGGGGCTTATGTCAGGATTTCTCCCCACCACTGCCCAAAACAATTTGCATGAGCTCAAATGGTGTCCCAGCAGAACAGCAGGATCAGGGAGGTATGGAGAGTGAAACCTTGTGTTTCTGGCTCACATCCACGGGTGCCAGAGGCTGCCTGGTCACCGTGGCCATGCCAGTGACAAGAGCATCTTGTGCTGAGGGAGCAGAGTCCAGCACTGCTGCCCTTCCCACCAGCACCACGCCCCCAGGCTGAGCTGGGTGCCTCTACCCTGGCTGTGGCAACGGGATGTCACCCAGCCCTGGGCTGGCGGCAGGCGTCTCTCTGGCCAAGATTAGCATGAAGGGAGGAAGAAAAGCTCAGATTGTTCCCTCTGTCCCGGCTCAGCTCCAGGACTACTGTGCCGGGACTCTGTGTCCCCAGAATGTGTCACTGCTGGTGCAAGCATCAAGGGATGTTTTCTCTGCCTGTGTGCCCATCTGTGGGGGTGTGGAGCCACCAAGGAAGGTAGGCCTGGCCACTCACATGCTTGTGTTCATTTTATGCCTGTTTTTCCCTTGTCCAGGGAGTTTGGTGGTAGAAAATAAGCCCAGAACTCTTCTGGGCAGGCTGCCTTATAGCACCTGGCCCCCTGCCCTGCTTCTACACCTGGGACAGACGAGGGCTCTGGGTCTTCTTGGGCTCTGTGGCTCTTTCCCCTTTTATTTTTGGCCTTTGGGCAGGCAAGGAAGGGCTTGCCCTGCTGCTTCTCTCTGCAGTGATTCTGTGTCCCCAGGGATAGTTTTTGGCAGTGCTCACATGGGTCATTTACTGAGTAAGCATGTCTGGAGGGGCTTGGTGCTGCCTTCTCACACTGCACAGGTACGGGGAGCTCTGGGGGTGCTGGGCTGAGGATGGGGGGCTCTGGGAGGACCCTGGGACAAACAGTGATGAAGGGTGGAAGATGAGGACTGGCCATCAGGATGACCTATCTTAGGGTTAGGTTTAGGGTTAGAGTTAGGGACCACTAGGGTTAGGGTCTAGGTTAGTGGTCCCTAATCAGACTTAACCACTATGGTCATTATGGATACTCTCTGCAGTGTTTGAATGAAAAGCCAGGGTGGTCATGAGAAAAAATTATTTTATTTTAAAGCTATTTTTCTCTCTATATATTAACACACTCTCCCTTCTTCTTGACATACACACATACACCCACTCCCCTTCCTCCTTCCCCCAGAACTATTCCTTAACTCTATCCCACAAGGCTTTTGGAGTTATTTTTGGTTGCTGCTTTTAAGAAAAAATACACTCATTTTTGTCTTCTTCTTTTTTTTTTTTTACCCATCACCAAAATATTTTACTTTCAGGCCAAATGTTCCCAGTTACTTACCAGCATAGTTCTGGCAGAGACCTTTTGACTGATATTTCTTGGGAACATTTCTAGGGTGGTTTGGTAGGAAAAGATTATGACAGTCTCATGAAATTATTTACATTTGGGGCTTGTGTTTGAGGCTGCCTGGCATGCTCAGAACAGGGTTGATGTGGGGTGCCGCATGCATTCCCCCCTGCAGCAGATTGCCTTGTAGCTCTTGCTTCCTTCGCCAGGCGGTTTGGTCTGTGGCTATGGGCACTTGGCCACAGGAGGGGAACCGGCTGCTGCTCTGGGGTGGGCTGGAGCATCCCTCCCTCCAGTCTCTCAGCTGTTCAACCCAGGGGGACACAGATTTATGCCTACAGATTTATGCCTGCTCTTGGGGCTGGCAGGGAGCTCACTGCCTTATGTGCCCTTAGCCCCTGCCTGCAGTTGGGAGCAGAGCCCAACAGTGTGGGTGAAAAAATAAATAAACAGGCCTGTCCAGCTGTGAGGGGTGGGCAGGGGAGTCTTCTAGGGAGAAATCTTTCATTTCTGACTGACAGAGACCATGTGGCACACCTGGTAGGGATAGGTGATGCTGGCCAGGACAGATGCCCTGGGGTGATGCTTGCTGGCACAGACAGATGGGGCTGGGATGGACAGGGTGACACTGGCTCATATGTCCTGCTGATGCAGGACCTGCAGATGGGTCCAGATGCTTTAGGGTAGTGCTGGCTGGCACAGAAGGAGTGCTGGATGGGAAGGATATCATAGAGCACTGCTGGCTGTGATGGACAGGGTGATGGTGGTAGGGCAGGACAGGGCAATGCTGAACCCCCCTGGGCTTCAGGATGGCACTGGCTGATGTGTCCACAGTGGTGTAGGTTGGGATGGAAAGGGTGCAGATCCCTGACCCTGCATCCCCTGCCCCTCTCACTGGGGTTGACTGAGTGTGAGGAAGGGATCTCAGTGCCCTTCTCCCACAGATGGAGACTCACCTGGACTGGCCTCACAGTGGATGCCGGCATGGGCAGTGATGTGCAACTTGGTACAACCTGAACTATCACAGCCCTGTTCTCCCCGGCTATGTGAGCCTGTTTATATCTGATTGCTGTCACCTGCCATGTAAATACAGATCTCCTTGGTCCCTTCCCACCGCAGCTGCACATGCACACATCTCTGGACCACCCTGGGGTTGGGAGCCAGCCAAGGCTCCCAGCACGGGACTGCAATGGCAAGGAACCCACACAGCCCTAAGCTCCCGGTCAGTGTTTGCCCCTGCATCCCCACTCCAGGCTTGGGGACTGCTCAGCAGCCAGGAACCAGCTGTGACTGTGTCACAGACGCTGCCAAATGTCCCAGCTGGGGTCCCAGGATTCAGTCCCTCTTCTGTCCCCAGAAGGATGGGATGAGATGAGAGGGAGATGCAGGATCCAAGGCCCTGCAGGAATACTGTGGGCTTTGGACTGTATCAGCTGCCCCATTGCAGGGAATAACACTCTCTCCTCTCTTTGTCTGTCCCATCCAGATGCGCAGTTCCATCCCAGGCCTGGGCAGGGTGATGGTGTTCCTTGCAGCAGCCCTGGCATCAGCCTCCTTTGCTATCCCTGAAGACTGGGGAGAGGAAGGTGAGACCCCCCCCACCAAGCACCCCCATACAGTACTGCTCCCCATGTCCCAGGCATGAGGACCCTGAGGGCACCCCATTTCCCCCAGACAGGAGCAGACCTACCAGGGCTACACAAAACACAGCCCTACATCCTACAGTGATGGACAGCCTGTGTTTCTGCTCATTGCCCAGCCCCAGCTGGAATGAGTCCTTATTAGTCCCCTGTGGTGGTACCTGCATGAAGCAAGACCCTATAGCAAATGCCCACTGTGGGATACAGCCCCAGGGGCTCCCCGCCTGCACCCCCAGGCCTGGTGTGGGGTGGTAGGGAGTGCTAACACCCATCTGGGGATGTGCGTCCCTCCAGGCGTGCAGTATGGACAGCTGGGGACAGATGTGACCCTACCATGCCCTGGTTTCCATGCCAGGTAAGTCTTTCCCGTGCACATCAAGGTATCTATCCAATGGGATGGTTTACAGGGTGGGCCTGGGCATCCCTGCCCTCTCACGGAGCCTGCCTGGTCTCTCCTCCTCAGCTCACCAGTGCGATGGAGACGAGCCGGGGCCACGGCGCTGCCAGAGGGCTCAGCCATCCAGCAGGGATCCCTGGTGCTGCCGAGCGCCAGCCTGGCCTTTGTGGGAGCATACAGCTGCCATGGCGAGGACAGTGGCCTCCTGCACACTGTGTCCCTGCGTCTGGGGCGTGAGTAGCATGTCTGTGAGCTGGGCTGTTCTGGAGGGATGTGGTGCCCCCAGTCCTGCCAGGGACTTGCCAAAAGGGGGTTGGTGTTGACACAGGCATCCCTGTGTGCTGGATGGGCTGTGGGAGGAGGGACTCCTTGCTGACTGCTGTTTCCCCTGGACCCCAGACCTGCCTGGAGTTCCCTTTGTGTCCTGCAGAGCATCTGACTATGAGAATTTCTCTTGCTCCTGGACCTCCAGTGTGGAGACCTTCCTCCCCACCAGATACATCACCACATACAGGTGAAGTATCTCTACAGGACACAGATCAGCCTTGTTATGATGTGAACTCTGGGTCACAGCAAAGGATAACCAATGAATCCATCTGGCCATCCCACACACACCCTGGGTTCACCTCCTGCCCCAAGGACCATGCTGCACCCCAGAGTAGGTCCTGTTTTGGGGTGAGCAGAGCAGCAAGCATTTGCCCCCTCAGTGGGGGGGTCTCAGCAGCACTGGGGGTGCTGGCACAGGCAGGCTCCCTCTCTGCTGACAGCTCTGCCAGCACCGGAGGGACAATAAAAGAGAAGCAGGTCATCTGCAAGCCTCCACGCTCCAGCATGCTTTGGTATGAAAGGAGCCCTGACAGCATTGCTGCTTCTAATTATCCCTGCAAGCCAAATTAGCGGGCGGCTTTGAAGTCCTATGGAGCTCATAAAGCACAGCCCTGCTGAAAGCTGCAGGAGCCAAGGGCTTGGTGGAGAAGGGGCTGAGTGGAGCATCAGGAGATTCAGAGGGAGGGGGAGTGAAAGCATGGGATTTGGCAGTCTTTAGGGGGAGGGTGAAGCCAGGCTCCAGGGAGCTGCTTTTATCAGTGTTTTTGCTTCTGTGTGATGAAATCCTGGGCAGGGAAGGGTGTCCCATTTCTTTTCCCTGGGATCGCCAGCTCCTGCTGCCAGACTGTTCACTAGACATGTATTTAGCTCTTTGCCCCATGCTGTCACATGTGTATGTCAGCCTGGGAGTGTGAGGCTGCTTTGCTGTGTGGACTCCTGTCCCTCCTCTGGGTCATGGTGGGGTTCACTTTGTGCTTCCCCCTCATCCTAATCATCTGCTTTTCCATATGTCTCTGTGGCAGGAAGAAATCCCTGACAGGCGAAGAAAAGAGGAGGTAGGACTGACTCCCACCCTGCTCCTGCTCCCTAGGGATTGACCCCCATCCCAAAGGCCCTGCTGCTGTCTTCAGCAGGGACCTCAAAGAAAGAGCTGGGCTCCCATCAGGCAGCCAGCTACTTCCCAGTTACCCTGGGAGTCTGGGAGGAGGGTTTGCCTCAGGGAGGGACCTTCCCAGGCAGAGTGTGGAGCTGGGATGAGGGTCCCTTCTGTCATGCTCAGAGGGATATGCCAGACTCTGGAAGGGTGAGTGCAGCTGAGCACTCCTCCTCCAGGGTCTGCCTGCTCCACCAGGGTCTTGGAATGAGGGTCTTCCATGGCACCTCCTTGGCAACATTTGGAATCTGTGCATGATGGGTGGGTGGGACGTGTCACCAGCCTGCCTCCCTGTTTGCAGGAACAGGAACGGGCACGTGGGGCTGTGCCTGCAGGATCCGTCCCGCCCCGGCACCTGCACCGTCCACAGGTCAGAGTTCTGGAGCTCCTACCGCCTGAACATCACCGAGGTGAACCCCCTGGGCTTCAGCTACCGGCTTCTTGATGTCACCATGCAGGCCATCAGTGAGTCCCCATCCATCCGTCTGTCCTGCCGTTTGTCCATCCCTGGGCAGTTACCTGTGGGTGACAGCAGGGAACCCTACACCCCTGTGCACAGCAGTGCGGGGTGACAAGGGCTTCCTGTCCTTTCCCACACAGTTAAGCCAGACCCTCCAGAGGACTTGGTGGTGGAGCCCATCCCTCTAGCCCCACGGCGACTCCATGTGAGCTGGAAGTACCCTTCCTCCTGGCCAAAGGAGCCCCACTTCCAGCTAAGGTTTCGGCTCCAGTACCGACCTGTCATCCACCATTCTTGGTCCGTGGTAAGTGTGCAAGGAAAGGCAGGGCCAGCACAGGAGTGGGGTGTGCATGGGGCCAGAGAGAGGTGCCCCTGCCTGCCCCACAGCTCCCCTCTGCCTGGCACAGGTAGAGACAGTGAATCTGTCTGAGGTTATCACGGATGCCTTCGCCGGGCTAGAACACGTGGTCCAAGTCAGTGCCAAAGATTTCCTGGATGCAGGGAATTGGAGCGAGTGGAGTGCTGAAGCCCGGGCAACACCAGTCAGAGGTGAGACAGGGACAGGGTGCAGCCCCCAGCAGCCTACCACGTTGTGCCATCCCTCCCCAGAGTCCCTCCAGAACTCTGAACTTCCCCTCTTCAGTACCTTCCCCATGGCACTCATTCCCCCAGATATCAACCAGAGTCTCAACTTCAGGGCCACTTAAGGTTGGAAGGCAGAACTGCAGGAGGACGAAACATCTCCCTGCCCATGTCAGTCTGCAGCTGTGCCGGTTGCCATTCAGGGATTGACCCCCACAGGCCTGGGACAGAGCAGGGCTTCCAAAGTACCATTAGCTCCTCAATGGCACTCTTGGGCTCATGGGACCTCTGGGGCACAAAGACACCCTTCCATACTCCTCTATGCTTTTGGTGAGTGTTTCCATCCCTTCTGTCCTTCCAGACCTGGCCTCCACAGCAAGTGAAGAAACCACTACAGATGCCAGACTGGAGAGCCTGGCTGAGGTGCCCTCCCAGGCTCCCAACCCTGAGCCCATCAGTGAGTAGAGCTAGGGGTGGTGTGCCGTGTGTGCTGCTGAGAGCAACAGGAAGGGTCTCTTGCCCCAAGTCCATGTTTGGCTGGGCTGTTGGAGTGTCCAGGATCTTACCATAGGGTCCCCCCAGTACTGGGGACTGTGACATCCCTCAGCTGTGAAAGTCTCTCTGTCCCAGATCACAGTGACCCCTTGGAGAAGATGGCTGTCCTGGTGTCCCTTGGGATCTTTGCCTTCTTCATCCTGGCTGCTGTTCTTGTCATCACCATCCTCATCTGGTAGGCTGGGTTTGGAGAAGGAGGAGCTGTATGATTGCTGTCCCCAACCCATAATGAGCCCTCAGCATGGATTGCTCTGTGATCCCCAGCCCTACTCTGAGGTCCCTGCCAAAACACACTTGATGCCCTGTAGGGTGGTTTATGCTCCCTTTGCCCCTGTGCCACACCAGTGCCTCTTCCCAGCACACCCATTACTGCCCAGCCTACCTGGGCTCTTTCTAATGACCCCAGATCCAAGGGACCTTTTTGTGAATGTCCTCAAGATCCTGCTCCTTCTAATATCCTCCCAAAAGTTCCTGCTGGAGAGTCTCACACTCCAGAGTCAGTACAAACATCCCATCCCTGTGCCTTTGCTCCCTGGGAATCCTGTCCCCAGGTCCCCTCTCATCCCGCCACCATGGGATCTCCCTGCCATGCTCTGGCTCTGCTTTCAGTCCCTTCCCATCCCAGTCCTGTTCTGTCTGGTGACCAGTTCCTGCTGTACCCCTGGAACTGACCCACTGGAGAGGTTAAGGTGAGCTGGGCACAGCTGGGCACAACTGCATGGAAACACATCAGGATCACTGGGAATCTGGGCAATCCTGATGTTCAGAAAGGCTTTTTGGGGTCTTCAGTTGCCATTGCTCTCATCCCCAGGCTCCGGGTGAGGAAACATGGCAAGGACAAGACCAAACCCAGCTTTTTGGTTGCTGCCACCCACTTGAGGGCATTACCAAGTGAGTTGGGGTGCAGGACGGGGAATGGGGTGGGGGAATGTGGGGCAGGGAATGCAGAGCATGGGGCAGGTCAGTGAATCCAGTGTCCCCCTTGACCCCCTGTCCTCTCTCTCAACAGAAGCTCAGATCCTGTAGTGAGCCCTGGCCAGTCCCTGCTCCATGCACCCGCTTGCCCACGCGTGGGACTTGATGCCACTGCTGGCCCCCAAGGGCCCCACACCTCCTGGGTCACCCCACAGCTGTGGACATTGCCGGAGCCCCCAACACCCTGGGGTTGCAGGATGGAGATGGATCCTAAGGAGAGAGGCTCTGCTCGCAGGAGCGTTGGACTGCCTGAGCCCACCAGGAACCAGCTGGAGTCACTTCAGGCTCAGGGTGACAGGCCAGCTCCACCTCTGAGCGCTGCTAAACAAATGGGGATAAGACACTGAGCCAGCCTTACTTCACTGCCTAGTGTTGGGGGGACCATGGGTGTAGGCTCCCGGGGCTGCCAGGCATCAGTGCCAGACCAAGGGGTGCTGATCCCTGCCTGTCACCCCCCACCAGCTGCCAGCCCCACCCCCTGCCCCTTCCCTCTGCCCCAATCCCCCATGCTGTGGCTGGACAGAACAGAGATGCCAATAAAGGGGATATGCCAATGCTATCATTGGCGCTGTCCAGGCAAAACCCCTTTGCAGATGATGCTGGGCCAAGGGAGGGGTGAGTTCCAGCTTGGGAATGGTCCTTGCAGGAGGTGCACAGGCAGCAGGGCTGCCTCCCAAACTGTTCAGCCCTCTCCCCAGGTGCATGGGGGGGCTGTGAGAGATCCATGCCGAGGCTAAGTGCCAGAAGAGAATGCAGACAAGCGGCTGTGTAGGACATCTCCCCTGCCCTCACCAGCATGACAGCTGAGACAGGACCCTCTGCACAGCCCCCTTGCTCTGCATGTGGCCCCCTTGCCGCACCTCGACCCGGCCCCTCTAATGGCTTCCATGTGTTGGCACCTCCAGATCCCAGTGTTCAGTGCCAGCAGCCCAACGAGATCCAGATGGAGCTGGGTGGAAATTCAGACAGAGGCAACACGTGGAGCAGGGGGAGCAGAGCCAGTGGGGACCCACCTGGGTCCTGGGGCTGCCTGTGAACCCACAATGCAGAGGGAGCCTGGACTGGGCCAACCACAAAGGGTCCTTGTATGGACTGGGTTGGAGGGAGCTGGGGCAGGCTATGCCTTTTGCAGTGTGTTGTGTGCCCACAGGCTCCCTGCTGCTCTCACTGTGTGCCCTGGTTGTGGGCTCATGAGGGCTCTGTGGGGTTGCAGCCCCTCACTGTCCCTCATGAGCACAGACATGCTGAATGAGAGAGATGGAGGTCAGCCCTCTATCTGCAGTGTGCTGCTGGCATGACACTATCCCTGGATCAGAGCAGAGCCCTCCACAGGGCAGGTAAGGCAGGTCATCAACCTGGGGAGTTGTAAGGAGCCAGATCTTGCCTAGACTTCCAGGCTCAGCAGCCACATCCCTCTCCCAGTTGTATCCCATAGCTTGACAGCTCCAGCTACATCACACTGCCATCATTCTCTGTGGTCTGGTCCCCAGCACCCAACCCAACCAACACACATTCTGATGTGTCACACAGTCACCCTTGTCTTGTCATGGTCACCCTTTTATTTTCTCAGTCCCCAGCATGGCATGGGCAGCCTTTGTCATTGGAAACCTCCTCTTAGCACCACCAGATCCTACTCCTCTGCCACTACAGAAGGGATAAAGTAGTGGTTGTGCAGAGATGCTGTGGAACAGAGGTGATACACATCCCATAGCTGTGGCTCCAGTGTTTGCAAACAACTTAGTTTTCCCAGCATTTGGTGCTGGTGTAGAGACTGACGCCTGCTTCAGATGTAGTAGCACAGCAGCCAGAAAATGGGAGACAGCAGCTCTGGCCCCTGTATCCTGCCTGCTTTTAAACTCCAGAAAGTCCATGCATGCTCCAAATAGAAGTTTGTTGCTGCTGTCTGGGGAACCCATAGATCTGTTGTCCCAAGCCCTGTGTCCCCTTCCTTAGCTGTGGCTTGCCTGGCCAGGCAGTAGGGACATCCAGTTCTGATGATCGGGGCAGCTTGAGGGCAGGAGAGGGACATCTGGTCCTCATCACTGTATCCTGCTGCCCATGGCTCTGGAGGGTGACCCCTTTCCTCTCTGATGTAAGGAGCCATAACCTGCCATCCATTTGGCAGCTGGAGATACCAAGAGCAGGCAGGGGGTCTGCATGCCACCACAAAGACCTGCCTGCCTGCACTGCAGCTTCCTGCTGGGATGTCCCATGGCTCAGCTCCCTGCCCCAGAAGCCCGTAAATGTGACACACAGGCCTTGGGGACCCAAAGGAAGCAGCAATTTCTGTGCTTTGGGGAATAAAGATGTCTGGTGCTGGGTGCTGCTCTCCCCGTTGCCAAAGGGGAGGATGCACTGGTGCTGGATGTGGACAAACAGCTTTCCAGTGGACTGAGAAGATACAAGGGAGGGCTGGGGTGAGCAGCAATCTGGAATAAAGGAGAGGGATCCAGATGCCAAAATCGACTTTGTCTTCAAGCTGTGGAGAAGAAAAACGGGAAGGGACCATGGGACCAGTCCCAGTGCCAGTACCTCCCTGTCCCACTGTGGGGCCAGGGCACTTCCTCCAGGCTTGGGCTCTCTGGTGACTCGTGCAGATGCTGAGTGAGCAGGAGGCCTCCTGCTGCAGGTTCATGCTCTGCCTGCATGCACCCTGCCCCAAGTAGGCACAGGCACATCCAGACTTGTCTTTGCTGCCATATCCCACCCACCCCAGGGTGGATGGTGTGCCAAGATCACCAGGGGAGCTAGTACAAGCCAGGCCCAGAGATGCTGAGAATCTGCTAGGTCAAAACAGCCCATGGACTGCAGCCACATGAGGCAGGGATGGGTCCAGCTTCCTGGCATGGAACAGGGACCAGCCCAAGCCCAGCAGGAAAAAAAGTGGAGGAGAACATGGCCTGGAATATACTTGGTTTGAAAAATTTCCATCAGCCAATGCTACACTCCAGGGAAGGTCCCCAGCACTGAGACAGAGAGACATCCATATCCATTGTCTCCATCCAGTACAGGGTGACCAGATCATGTCTCGGGCAGGGGCTTGTTTGGGAAATCCGTGGCTTTTGGCAAAAACCTTTGGAGCAGGGCACTGGTTGTGGGCAGTTGTGCAGCACTGCCTGGGCTGTTTGACTGCCATCAACCCTGCCAAATTTCTGAGCTAGTCCTCAAGATTAGCCTCCTCCTCTCCCTGCCTTGCTGCCAGGATCAGCCCACATTTTGCAGGGGAGGAGGCGAGTTGCACAGGACTGTCAAGCAAAACAGTCTCAACTTACCTCTCATGCCTGCTTCTGCTTCCTTCTCTGCCAAATCCTGAGCCACAGAAAGAAGTAAAAGCAGCTTGAGCAGAATAGCCATGAAATAGGCATCTATCTATATGTGCCACAAGATGCTGCAGAGAGCAAAGGGTGCGCACACAGTCGGTGGTTCAGCAGGGAGGGAAGGAGGATGTATGGATGAGACAAGGAGACATGCAGATGTATATACGCATATGTGGATCAGTTGTCAGAGGGAAGAAGGGATAGATGAATTTATAGATGAATGTATGGGTAGGTAGGTCGAACACTCAGTTACCATCCTGAGCATCAAAGATGCTCTCTCTGCAGGGGCTGACCTGTGAAGAGGGATGAGAGGCCCATGGGCAGAGAGCAAGGACTGTGTTTGGGAACAAGTCTAGAGTGTGACCTGTGTACCCAGTCCTCATATAAATGGCATCACAGCTGACATGATGAGACAGAGCCTGAACTGTCACCAGTTCAGGTCCTGAGAGTACTGGGAAGAATGTCGACCATCTCCAGAGGGATTGCATCCTCCTCAGGAGCTGCTTCCATCTCACACTGCCCAGGCACTGAGAGAGTAGGAACAGCAAGGACTATGCCTAGAGACACAGTGAATCCAAACATGAATGCTTTAAAAATGTAGTGCTGAGCATTCACCCTGACCATGGCCTTCATCTCATCTCCATGTTGGATACCTCTGCCTGGGGACTTGCTAGAGATACAAGACTCAACCCATTAGAGACCCCTACAATCCTCCATATCTCTCTTCTTCATCTGCCTCCCCTTCTAGCTGCCACAGGCCTGAACACTTCTTGCTCTTCTTTCCTGAAACAGAAGAGGAGACATCACTTGCCTGGCCAGATGTGGAGAAGGGAGAGGCCTGAGCCATCTCTTGCTGCTGCATTGTCAGCTTCTCCCTCCAGAAATGGGTTGTTTATTTTTTTTTGCTTGCTGGGGCTGGCCTCTTCCCTGCCTCTAGGATGCATTTGGTGTTTCACAGATGGGAAATGCCAAGCACCTGGCCACAGAGATGCTGGGAGGAAACAGCCAGCAGCACAGCTTTGCCCAAGCACTGCTGCTCATGATGCTCTTGGGAAATGGCTGCTCCCCACTCCAAGAAGCATCTAAAGCAGCCCACAATTTTCCTGCTAGCTTTTTCATTTTTCTCTTTTTTTTACATTTTTTTTAAGTTTTTTTTTTCTTTTTGGTTTGGTTTGGTTTGGTTTTTGTTGGGGTTTTTTTGGGTTTTTTGTTGTTGTTGTTTTTGGGGGTTTTTTGGGGGTTTTTTGTTTGGGGGTTTTTTGTTTGTTTGTTTTTGTTTCTGTTTTTGTTTTTGTTTTTGTTTTTTAGCTCTGGAAACAGTCCTGTTGTCCTAGCAAAAAGTTCCTAATATTTTATGTTCCTGCACTTCAATGTGGTGGCACTAGGGGACATGTGCTTTGTGCTCCCCATGCACACATTTCTGAGGACTACACCTCCTCAGTACTGCCATGAGTTACTTTCTCAGAGGAGATGATCTCCTCCCTTCCCCATGGCAGGATCTCCTTCTCCTCCAGCTGCAAGGACTAAAACAGCAGGACATGCTTTGGGAGCTTCCCTGGGCAACCTCTCTACCTGCTCTCCTTCCACCAGCTGCACCTTTTCCTTCCCTTCATTCACTGCCACATCAGCTGCTGTGTTGGTATGGGCAGAATAAACAAGTAGAGGTTATGGACAGCATGGCCCAGACCTCTGCAGAAACTTCTGAACCAGCTGGAGCACTCCAGTGCACCCCATGTTTCCAGGATTCCATGGAGCAGGCACTGGGCAGACAGAGCTCTGCACAGCTGTGCCTTTACATCCTGAATATGATGGACCCCAGTTAAATGTGCATCTGGGAATCTCATGTGTGCTTTGCAGGGTCACATCACATTCAAGCAACTCCCAGCCTTTGTTCTCCACTGGGAGATCCACCAGATGTGGGAGCAGCTGAGTTCCACACAAATTCTAGGCACTGGCACCAGCATAGTCACCTCTGTGCTGATGGATCTGGAGGTCGTAAGGTGCCAAAAGTGTCTGATCTGTCTGAGATCCCCTCCTGGGATGATGGCTGATCCGCAGGATGATCTGCAGGTCTTAAAGGGACTGATTCCCAGGGGAAAGCTAACCTGGAAAGTACTGATCACTAGAAATATGCTGACCTGGAAGGTACTGATGCCAGAGAGGATGCTGACTTGCAAGGTTCTGATTGCCAGTGGAGTGCTGAAGATGCCAGTCTGGAGGGCACTGATCCCCAGGAGGAGACTGACCTGGAAGAGAGATGTCTGGGACGTTGCCAGTTTGGAAGGCACCAATCCCCAGGGGTTTGCTGATCTGAAAGGCACCATTTATCCAGAACATGGTGCTTTTTCCCCTACTGCAGGGCACTTCTTTCAGCTCCCCACTTACACTGGGCAGCAGCTCAGCCAGGGATCCTCTCCAAGGGCTTGGGCTAGGGATCCACACTCAGGCATCTACGGCTGGCGGCAAAGAGCCTGGCGAGCTGCCTGGAGGAAGCTGAACCAGCACCACCTATTCCAATTTTCCTCCTCCTCGGAATTCCCAGCTGGGACCCCTTGCCCAGCTATGGGCAAGGGGGCGTGTGGCTCCCAGCCAAAATAACTACAAGCCGCGTCCTTCTGCGGGCGAGATACACAGACTCTGTTTTCCCACTAGATGGCAAACATTGCCTTCAAAAACAGCCTCCGGAGAAATTGTGTCCATCCTTCTGAGAGGAGGCTGAGGAAACGCTCAGGGAAAAATCCTGGAGGTGACGAGTCTGAGGCTTCTTCAGTGTGGGGCTGGTGGTAGTAGGGACCCCGGCATGCTCCTCATCTTGCTTTTTCTGTCATTGCTGAAATGCTTTTCCTTTCCCACCTGCCAGGCTTCTCCCTGGTCCACTCTTTGCCCTGTGCTGGTGGGACTGAGCACTCTGGGCTTGCAGGAGAGACATCTGGTTAACCCTGGGTAGCACCTTGGACTTCCACAGCCAGAGACTGAAGCCCAGAAGCTTTTCTGGGAATTAATTGTGCTGTGGCTTGCGAACCAAATGAGTGTTCATTCCTCTCTGCAAGTGCCCAGGTCCACAGGCAAGCCATTATGCTGTGTGTAAATAAAGGAGGCAGGGATGAAGGCTGTGTGTGGGCATGTGCACACTTGTCTGAGGTCTTCTACCAGCTCAGAAGTATTTCTAAGATTGTTTAAATTTTAATTCACGCCCAGATTTTTTTATGGTCTCTGTATTATCCTTGTGCAGAAGTTTCCTGAGTGTTTGTTGCTGGCCCTGGCATTGATGCAATATTGCTGTGTGGTTAAACACGATGTGTCATAGCTAATGAAGGAACTAACTGTGGATGGTAAATGTTTAATATGGACAAATCAAGCCAATTGGGGAATATCAAGAGTCATTTTGGCTGTGTCTGTCCTGTGTGGAGGAGAGGTTCTGTGGAAGAGTAAAACCCCTGCCACTGCAGGATCAGCAGCTCCTAACACCAGCCAAGTGTAAAGATGCTGGATGAAGATCTTCCTGCAGACCTCCAGTCCACCCTGTGGGTATCTTCACCTGTGGGACAAGGACAGTTTTTTCAGAACAAGACTTTATTTCTGGAATGCAGACTTCTGGTTGGCTGGAGGGGATGGCAGCCATCTTCAGTGCTAAGCTGCCAAATGAGACATAGTAAATCATCTCACTTAAAACATTTCTTGTAGACCCCCAACAGGACTCTTGGCTATTCACAGCAGGCTGCCTGGTTTTGTGGCAAGGCTGTGGCTCAGCAGTGCTCAGACAGGAGCACCATGGATCCCCAACAATGGCAGCTCCTCACCAAGAATTAATTAAGTAATGGCAGCAGCTGTATTCCCTCCACAAAGCACTCAGAGCCCTGCTCCTCACAGCTTCCTCTGCCCTCCCTGCCTCAGTTTCCTCCTGGGCACATTGTTTGGTATCATTTACACTTGGCTTAGAAGGATCCTTCTGGTGTCCTGGCCACTTCCTTCAGGAAAAGATCATTGACTCTTCTTCCATGAGAGCTGGCAACTCCTTCACAAAGCTATTTATAGTCACAGAGAAAACTCTGGAAAATTAAAGGAATAATGTGTCTGGGGAATAGAAACTGAAGGAGCTGTTGGTAACCAGTCTGCAGCCTGTGGCTCAGGGCAGCAAGCCAGGGATGGATCGTGATGAGCCAAGCAGGTAGAAAGCATTTCTGGCCCTTTCCAGCTGGGCTCCCTGCCAGCTCTTGTATGTGCTGGTGCCTGGGGACAACAGGGACAGCAGTGACAACATGGATGGTGTGGGCTCTGGTGCAGCACCCCTGTGGCTTGAGGCTTCCCCATCCCTCGGTGAAACTCACAGCCTCTGCAGGCAGCAGAACAGAAGTTAAGCACTGAAGTGGCTGCTTCACTCCTGAAGCTGAGCTTTGCCAGTCCAGGAGGGTTTGACCTCTTGACCTGTGGACACCAAGAGATGGACAAGTCCCCATATCTGGGGCTGTTGTATCTTTGCCTTGATGTGTGCCTGATTCCAGCTTTCCAGTCCAGATCCTGGGAGCAGTTCTGTCCCTTCCATGTAGGCTCAGGGCTCTGGGGGTGGTTTCCACCGAACAAATGCTTCCTGCCTCTGCATGGCATCTCTAATTGGTGACAGGCTGCCATGGGCAGCAGCCACCCTCCCATCCCCCAGTCTTACTTTAGGCCTTGTCTCAGATCCCTGGAGGCTGGGCCCTGTCAGGAATGGTCCCAAGATAACCAGCAAACCAGGGGCCGAAGCAAACTGGGAGCCATGTTCTCTCCCATCTGCAGCAGGGTGACACCATCCACATCCCTCAGCTCATGCTTCCTGGTGAGAAAATCCTCTAAGCATGGAGCTGGCAATGCTTCAGAAAGTCTGGTAGAGCTGCGCCGAGTTACTTTAGGTAAGGACCTGCACCTCTCTCCCATGGCATGATGTTTTGGCATGATGTGTGACACTGGTGGCAGACTCAAAGAGGCTGCAGGGGCTGTGGGACTGGGCATCCCCTTTTTGCTTGTTCAGAAGCCCCAGCAGGTGATGGATGAGAGGCATGAGCAGATGAGGTAGCTAAAGGGGCTGGAGAAATGTTTTTGCTGTGTGCAGAGCTGAGGGATGAGCCTGTTCAGACCCATGTGGCAGGGTAAAAGCAATATGCCACCACGGCACTTTGAGAGCCCCAGCAGAATCATCACGCAGAAACCAACACCCGGCCCACACAGAGAGGAGCAAGGACACTCCAGCTACGTTTGCACTAAGAAATCAGCTCTGCTAAGGGCTGCTTTCTAGTTGGGAATGTTGCCTGTCTTTGGGGTCAGGCTAGCTGACCTGGGCCAAAACCTGCCGGAAATGATGCTCAGAGCGTTCCAGCACAAGGGGGCATTTGCTTCAGTTGCTGTCACCCATGCAGCCCTAATGCCCTGCAGTGGGCACCGCTCTGTCTTCTGGAGCACTGGGACAGTCAAGAAGGTCAGACTCCTGCCTGTAGCCTAGCTAAGGAGAACTGCTGAGTTTGGGAGCCCACTGGAAGGACAGATGGAAGGAAGTACAGAACAATGTGTGCCACCATTGCTGGGAGGGCAGCCTGCTCCTGCCCAGCAGGAGGGGAACCCAGCAGAAACCAAAGCCTCAATTGGAGGAAAGAGGAAGAAGTCAATGCTGTTGATGTCTCAGATCCTGCAGAAGGTTAGTGGCCTTCCCTTCCTGCGGGATTTTTGCTGTTTTCTTATTCGTATTACATCAGCATAGGAGCTTGGCTCTGCTCCAGGGCCTAGTTCTGCAGAAAATAGTCTCTTTCTCTTCCTTTTTGCACCACAATCCTTTAAAAGTAGCAGTTCCTAAGCTGTGGCCTGAGGATCCCTAGTGAAGGTGATCTACAGACCTGTTTCACCTCTGCAATGCTCCTGGCCCTTCAAGGCTGGAAATCTATAAAAGTGTTAGAACTGGGGTCTGGATCTCAGAGGAAGTAAACAGATGCCAGAAAGGTCATGCTTTCATTTCTTCAGGAAGGCAGTAATTTCAAAGATGAAAAGCAAAAAAGATCTGCCTCCTTTGCTGAACATCAGCTTCAAAGGGAAGCACAGGTTCCCTTTGCACAGGCTCCAGCACAGCCCATGGTGACTAGTACTGTGATTCCCCTGCTACAGTAATTCTGATACCCTTCCTCAAAGCACATCTTGGATCCAGAAAGTATGAAAAGCCCCAAAAAGACAAGGAGACTAGTTGTCAGGGGGATGGGCAGCAGATGAAACCTCACAAGGTGTGAGAAGGGGGCACTGACCACCCAGCTGTGGGGTCTTGCTCCTGTCACACCCAGGGAAGCCCAGCCTCTTGGTATCTCTGGGATCTGGGCTGCTGATGTCTCCTATCTCTCCTGTGCTCTTCATCTTTGTCAAGAACAGCAAGGAGACAACACAGCTCCCTACTGCTCCTCTAATCGTGGCTCAGGCCGGGAGTGACAAAGTACCTCTCCAAGCCACACAATCCATCATCAGCAAAGGACAAATTACTGTTGGCAGCGCAGAAAGAGAGAGGGTAAGACCAAGGGGTGGTGCTTGCAAGTGTCTCTGCAAGGAAATGAACCTTCATTGTAGCACTGTATTTTACTGAAATGTACACAGGGCTGTGTAATCTGCAAACCTTAGCAGACTGTAAAAAAGGAGGAAAGGAGCCAAGTCTTCCCTTTATCATTTAGATTTACCTTCACTTCTTTTTTCTTAGTTACCAGGCTAAGTTTTTGTATCCTGTACCCAATAGAGATATGGAAAGCCCTTTAATCAACTGCTGTGTAATCAGCAGCTTATTTCACTGCAGAGGTAAATGACACTAGTGTGAGACATTAGCTGTGCACTGCTCGGAGCTCTCTAGAAAACATCCCTGATTAGCTGGGAAGTATTCACTGGCATGCACCTGGGGCTGGCTAAGCAGGCTAGCCTTACCCCACCCCTGGCTGCAAACCAGGTGGCTTTCAATGTCCTCACATAGGTACAGGGGGCCATGCACACCCTTGTGACACCATCCAAGTACACCCAGAGGGTGCCAGGAGAGATAAACCAAGCAAATGGCAGTATGGAATGTGCCTAGGGCTCTGATGTGATGTCAGCTCTCAACTGACACTGGCTTACATGTACCAGCATGGGATCTTTGCAAAAGAGTAGCAGAGACCCACCAGGATGGAGATTTTGGCTTCTTCCCGTGCTCACTGTGTCCTGTGCAAGCTCTTCCACCATAAGCCATAGGCATATGTGGCTGTCATCTGTACCCATCTCCCACTGCCGGCTTGCAGCCACTGCTGGTGCTGGTGGCAGTTTGGCAGATGCCTTTTCCTTGCTCTGTGTTTGTGTGAGAAGGGAGTTATGGGGAACAAAGCTTGTGGACCCATCCCAGCTCATCACAGACCCCTTGAGATGGGGTCTCTGGCAAAGACAAGCATTACATGACCAAAGCAGGGCTCCCCTGGCCTGGAGGTTTGTAAGTGTTTTCCTGTGATATTAGGACAATAGGGAGGTAAAGAGAATGCTGAAGCATTTCCCTTGGCCCATGCCAGCACTCAGCACTGTGTCTTCAGCTCCAGCACACCAACAGGAGCATCAGCACTCAAGTGCAGAATGTGCCAGCCAAGTGTGCCTCTACCAAAGAACTGTTGCTCTTACAGGTGCTGTCCAGAGACTCAGACCTTCACTAGACCCTAAAGCCCTCACAGTCTTTAGACCAGGAGAGACCAGGCATACAATGAATGGAAGAGTTATCTGCCACTCCTGTACACAGGGAAGGAGGAGGACAGTGAGTGACACATAGAGACCATGGCAGGGCTGAAGTTAAAGGATGAGCCCGTTGTCGCTGAGGAGCAAAGTTCAGCAATGTCATTCTTCCAAGACCGAGGTGCTCCTGGGCTCAGAGCTGCAGCTATGTCTGTCTGATAAGCTCTTTGACATACACAGGGAGCAATCTCTTCTGCTAGGGCTGCTCCTCCTCACTGAGGCATGGTGGTGGCAAGGGGCATTTTCCCTCAGCATGACCACGACCCCTCTTGTTCCTTCAGAAATGGTGTTTGGGATGCAGCAACAGCAGCTGCAAGAAATTTGGAGGAAGGGTGGGCATCTGTCGGAGCAGCCTCTTACTTTATGCCCATCTCTGAGTTCTGTCCACAGAAATCACTCTCCCTTAATAAAAGAAACCAAAACAACCAACAAACAAACTGAATGAAAACCACAAACAGGAACCAAAGCACAAAATACTTGAAATATGTTGGAGTGACCCATCAGCATTTTTCAGTCAATAGTCAGCACAGATATGGTCTAGGGTGATGTTTCTCTACTGCAAGGAACTGGAAGTACCCATCAGTATCATTTTTGAGTTCACATAAAACCAGCCCAACCTCATGCATCATGTCCTGAGCCCTGCACTGCCCCTGGATGCCCTCAGGCAAAGTTCTCTCCAGCTTTTTTATCTCTGCTGCCAGTTTCTATGGATCTCCAGGATGTGCTGCCATACACCCACAGCCTGGGATTGATCCATGTGACTGCTAGCCTTGGACTTTGCCTGCCTGAACAAAGACAAGAAGAGACCCAGTGGTGCCTTCCTTCTTCCCAGTGGGTGGCTGCCTTTTTCTGCTGGCCAGGATTTTTCAGGGAGTCAGGGACATTGGATTAAGCATTGCTAGAGCAGGGAAGAGAGCCAGGAGAGTTCTTGTTCCCATAGCACAGGAGGTCAAAGGACCAGAACGCTCCATCCCAAACAGCACTCACAGCTCCTCTGTCTGCAGCCACTTCCTCAGGATGTGAGAAATGCTGGGTAGGTAAAGATCTTTTGGGGATGAAGGACAGGGAAAAACCTCTGCTGGTACCCCTCATCTCAGCCTCCTGAAGGATGAGGGGTGCCTCAGCAAGCAGGATGCTTGGAAAGAGCAGCTGCCCCAGTACTCTGTGGGACTTGTCAGAGGACACCAACACGAGGGCGAGAACAGGTTAATGAGCTTCTTTGATCACTCAGGAGAGTGGCGGTATATACCTCTTACAAGAATAAAAGGATGTGAAAGGCATCATGTGAAATTTCACAGTGCAAAGGGTGAAGGAAACAACCCAAGAGCAGCAATGCTGGGTCAGGACAGAGGCTCTCTCATTCTGTCTCTCTCTTCTTCTCTGTCTCTTCTGTCTCAGTGGTAGCTGAGACCACAACTAGGTGCATAAGAGAAATCAGCAGAGAGGAATCCAGAGTCATCCTTCCCTGCCAACACCCAGGACTCACCAGTGCAGGAGTTTCCCCAGGTGGAGCTTGTGTGGGAACCACATGCACCTACCTGTGGTCACTTGTCCAGCCACTGGCTGTGCCCCACCAGCCCCCTGTGCTGTGACTTCAAGGGATTACCAACAGAGAGTGTGAAAAGAGCACTGCTGTTGTTTTTAAACTTTGACCTGAGCATTTTGGGGATGCACATGAAACAGGAGTCTTTAGGTTGACTCTGGCAATGCTGCAGTGGGCTGTGCAGAGGATGTTTCTGACCAAATGTGACTGGCAGTCCTGGGCCAGCCTCCCTGAATAACAAGGAGGCTTTTAAAGGCCTTTAAGGATTCCAGGGGATCAGTGCACTTCTAATGCTGCAGGGATAGCTTTATGAGAAGAGAGAGGAGCTCAGGGGCTCAGTAGCTTTCAATGCTTCCCAGTTTCTGATAGCTCCTTTCCAACAGTTTAGGAGTTTGGCTAACATGATGGCTGTGCTTGGAGTGGGACGCATTTTCTTTTCCCATCCTTCTGACTGTTATCTTGATGACTCTCGCCTCTGTTTCCAGTAAGAAAGGATGCACAAGTAAGTCCTTCCTTAGCAGGGCATGTAGCCAGTCTGCCTTATCAGGCACAGAAGAGTCAGCCAGGGACTTCCCATTCCTTGGTACTTTGCCCCTTTAGGAATACCTAGTACATCTTATATGCTTCAGAAACTTCCCTAGCTCCCCCTGTGCACTCTCAGCAGTTCTGTGCCTGAAGGCTTTAGCTTGACAATCTTTGGTGGCTTTTTCCTGTTCCTGATAAGCCTCTGCCTGGAAATCCTTGGATGGGGGTATCCCACAGGAAAACTGGGACGGATTATGCTGTTCTGGAGTAGTACATCCCCTTTGCTCCACAGGAAATCCCTCAAAATCTCAGCAATTGTGCCCTTCTCCAGCAATCTTTGCAAACAGCTGAGAAAAAGTCTCACTTTGGAATTTTGATGTTCGGCTCTTTGCCTGTGCTGTCCCTGATGGCCCAGGCAAGCATGGCATGAAGCTGCAGACTCTCTTCACAACCGAGCTGTGCCAAGACTCCATCTGGCTGTCAAAGAAAGCCCATTGTAACAGCTCCATATCTAATCCCTGCAGAACTACCTGCCCTCTACATTGACACACACTGTCCTGAACAGGAGAGCAGAGAGAGAAGGATAAATGATTGAGGCTGTTCAGACTGGAAAGCACTGACCCAGAAGGCTTTTGTGTAAGTACAACCAGACACAGCCAATGAGGGGCAAGATCTGGACCAGGAGGAATTCCTTCCCAGAGTACACTGAAGGGGTTCTGGAAACAGAGAGGGCAATGACCCTCCTGTTTTAACCAGCCAGAGTTCTTGTGGAAAAGCACCTCAGGGTCACATTCACAGGGGTGAATGCCCTGCTGAAAGAAGCTGTTCCCTCCCTACCTTTCCCTGCTTGCAGCAAGTGAGGCAGAGCCCTCTGGAAAGCTGAAAGGTTCTGTTCATCATGGACTTGTCCCAGCTGCCAGCATTTCCCATGATGAATGGCCCCAGCATGTTCCAGCACACCACAGCCCCCCAGCATTTACTTTAGACAGCTGCAGCACAAGGAAGACAAATGAGATACAGAGAAACCCAACCTCCTACTGGCCCCCTCCATCTCTATTTACACGTCTGTTTTCTCCTCCAAGGCCATGCATCTCCTTTGTTTAGGAGATCGCTTGGCTTCTGATCTTGTTCCAGATGTTTTTTTGCTTGAGTCCTTCCTTATTCTGTTAGAGCACCGAGCGCAGACACTTGAGGGCCTGCTTTGATTAGAGCTCCCTTGAATCCAATGCTTCAGACTTTGCACCAACACAAAACCATGGCCTTGCTTGGCACTACCCTGGGGGCCAGGCAGTGCACATCTCCTGCCAGCCAAACTCTCACATCTGCCTCCCACTCCAAATCTTGGAAACATCACAAGGGTGAGGATATACCACGAAGTGGAATGGTCTCCATCTCTCTGAGCTCTCCAGAGAGATGAAGGACCCTGCAAGGGCTTCCCCCTCAAGAGAAGCCTGAGCTGTGCCCTCACTCCAAGCTAAGGCTGAGCCTCAGGATGCTGGCCATACAGCCATCCACTCCACCAGAGCATGTAGCAGCATGAGAGCTCTGTGGGGAAGCCAGCCCTGCGAGGACAGGTGGTCTGGGAAGTGTTTGGCAAGATGGGAACAGTGTGTTCTGCCAGCTAGCTCTCCAGCTTCAAACCAGCCTTTATTTATCCCTGAGCAAGGCTGCACAGCTGCTTTCAAATGGCGTTTGATGCTAAACTCATTGGCTTCACGTTCGCCCTGAAGAGCTCTTTTCTGTTATCTCTTTGGGTTGCTTTCTTTTTTATCTCAAGCCCAAACTCAAATTTCGCTGGTGAAACAGAGCCAAGCCTGCCAAGGCCCTCATCAGGAGTGCCCTAGCATGTGTCCCAGATGGTGAAAACAAGAATGCTGGTTTTCACTGCTGATGGTTCACACTCTACTATTAGCACTACGCAGCCTGGTCCATTTCAAAGGTACTTCTAATGGAAGACATTCAGCTCTGTTTCTTTCAGTCTGGTGTGGCAAGCTCTCCCCATGCTCCCAAGGCTCCTTCATCATTTGGGCACCGGTCAGATCCTGGATTTGCATACAGGAGCAAGAGTGTTACGTTCCGTTCAGGCCATGTTTTCCCCTTTCCCGGGACCCCTGTGACATCATATCAAATATTCCTGAAACCCTCCTTCATGCCCCAACAGGGTTGGCAGAGAGCCAAGAAGCCCTCCCTGTCAAGAGCCTAGAAAAACCCCTGACATTTCCTGTTTGCCCTCTTGCCCCGCTCTTTCCCAGCTCTTTCCCCTCTCTTTCCCCCGCTCTTCCTCTTGGACCATGGAATAAAAGAGCTGAACATCCACGACATCAGGTAAGAGCCTCTTTTCAACTTTCCCCCTCTCCGGATGTTGCCCCCCTCTCAAGGCTCATATTTCTGGGCTAGCCTGATAATTTAGGGGCTGAGAGAGAGGGGGAAACCACACAAGAGTTTCTTGTGACCACAGGCAGCCTCACATCAAGCACCCAACAAGTAAATGGGGGCTTCAGCATGTAACTCCATTGTCCCTTCTCCACCTTTTAGAGAGATTCCCAAGGTCATGGGAAGTGAAGAATTTCAGGTAGCCCTCAGAAGCCTAACATAAGGCAGAAGAAGTCTATCTCACCTAGCAGGAACCAGGTAGGACAATTTAGCAGGGGGGAGAAAAAGGATTAGGAAGGATAGCCAGAGCCAGCATCTCTTCCAGTTTTCTTACAAGCTCTGGTCTCACTGTAAAAGTTTCCAGCAGTGGACATGCAGCATTTCTTCATCTGCCTCTTCCTGTTAAATGGAATTTCCCCCAAAATCTGACCCCTGTGGTTTTTTGACTTACCAAAATTAAACTTAGTACTTCTTTTCACTTTCTCTTTGCTCTGTCCCTCTGTGCACTTGGAGACCATATCATCCATTCCCAGAAGCAAGATTAAATCAAGTTCCTTCAGCCTGTTGTTTGAGGCCACATCATTCACACCTCTGATCAAGCTCACCACTGTACTCCACAACCCTTCCAGGTGGGTGTACACCTTTCCAGAGTCCAGCTGTCCCATCTGGGACCATGTTTTCCAATGAGACTGATTTTTATAATTTGTCTCCGACAGGACCATTCATGAGTGATGTCCAAAATCCTCACTAAAGAAATCTCAGAGGTAAATCAAGCAGCCACCCCTGCTGAAAGGGAAGGGGACAGCAGCTGGATGCAGTGACAGCAAGCTGCAGGACATGTACCCCTTTTTCCTCATCCCAACACAACCCCCATTTCTCCTATTAGCACTGTACCAGCTGCCAAGTTGGACTGGAGACCTGAACACCTCTTGGTGTGAAGCTGACTCACACATAGCTCTTTGTAGTGATTTTTTGCTTCAGTCTGCAGTAAGTCAGTTTTAAACACCTGCTTTACAGCACACTGGCATGACAGGAGATGCTACTTTTTGCAACAAACCACCTGGTTGGATTTGCTGGCAGCAGGGCTAGTGACTAGTTTAGCTGGAATACAGATTGAGGTAGAGAGAGCATTCCTGTTACCATCCTCTGCCAAGCTGCAGAATGTCTGCTCCCACAAGTGTCTGTACCGGGATGGGGGACAAAGCAGTGCAAACAGGATAGAGTCTGCCCACCCAAAGTGAGAAGTGCTGAGCTGAGTGACAGCAGCTCCAGGACCTGCTGCCCTCCTGAAGCCAACTGAATGCCACAGGCTCAGCAAAGAGCCATTGCACAGTGCAGACACAGCCTTCAGAAACAGCCTGGTTCCACACAGCAGATATCATCCCTGCTTTCACCCCAGGCAAGCAGTAAAACTTGCAGCCCTGTTGGCTCTGACACTGGGAATTCCCTGGGGTAGCTGTCCTTGGCAGGGTCAGAGGACAATGCAGTGGCTGGGAAATGAAACCAAGCACTGTGAGAAGAGGCTGAATCTGTAGCTCTAGTGTATCTGGGACACTTCTGCTTTTGTTCTTTGCAGAACAGTGACTGTCATCCATCACCATAAACACACACTGGTGCCTTTCCAAAATCTGTGTCAGCTAAATAAAAAGATAAGAAACTATATATTGCAGGTACTTTCAAGGAAAGCACTTTATTTACTTACCAAAGACCACCTCAGCAGCTCACATTTCTGGAGAATTGTCCCTCCCACAGAGAGCAGAAAGTCACAGCTTGAAAATTTAAACAGGATTAAGGAGTGTCCATGTAAACAGAGTTGTGGGCTTGTAGTGCACATCTCAACAGAGAAGGGGCTTTCCCAGCCATAACATCTGTGGAAAAGTAGGGAAGAATTAGATATGTTTGGAGCAACTAAAACAACTAAAGGCTGCAGCAGGTGAACCTACCAAGCCAGGAAGCTTGTGAAACTCCACACCTTGCAAATCTGCAATGGCACAGCTGGACAGGGACAGAATAATCACAATGCCATTAAAATACTTCCAGGGCAGAAGGATCCAAGGAAATTTGGCACACACTGGGCAGCACGGGGCCAAGCAGACAGAGTGAGACACCATGATTAGAAGTTTGTGCTTGTTAGATCTAAAGAAAGATTGTGGGAAGAGCCCCCTGGGTCTGCCTTACTATTAGCAATCTTCTGGCTTTCCCTTTTCACCATGGACAAGGAAAGATTTCTCATGCTTACGGGTATAATGTATCCCAGCCATCCTTGGGCTGCACACCAATTTCACAAACCCATGAGAATGCCCAAAATCTTCTCATCTTTGCTTGCCCCATGGCTGTCCCTCTCATCCTGAGCAGAGCTAACCAGATTTTTGCTAGCCCCCTCCAAGCCCCATCCCTGCAATCTGAGCTGGAGGTGACCCCTTCCCTCAGTCTCTGACAAAACCAGTTCTTTTTTGCCCTGCATCCAGGCCATTCTGCCGTGGTTGTAGAGCAATTGAGGAAAGAAGGGAGGATAGGTTTCCCTCAGCGTTCTGTGACTGGGTACACAGTGTAGAGAGGAGAAAAAAATTTACCTAGAGGCACGGCTAAGCAGGAAAACAGGAGGGAGAGGTGGGGAGGGCCACAGAAATGGCACTAAGCCTCCTGTCACTGCCTGCTGCTTGTTCAGGAGGGATGGGTAATGGGTACTTTCCAGAGTGTTCTCTCAGCAGGTTGTTTTCTCTTTGCTTGCCCTCCTGGTTTTGTCTTTATCTCCAGTTTTTAGTGCTTCTGTGCATAGAGAGAAGATGGGTGCATCTGTGGGCAGAGAGGATGGGTCCTTCATCCCTTTCCAAAGGGAGCCTTGGGACCTGGGCAGAGCTGTGCCTGTCTCGTGGCTCAGCCTCCACTACAATGAGATGCAGTTCCTACTACTTCTAGGAAGTTAAGTCAAGTCCTGTCTAGGCACAAGGGTCTCCATATAAGATAGCTTCTGGGCTCAATTTGATTCCAGGAGCTCAGGGCAGGAGAAAAACCCTGGTCTCATGCTCCAGTCCTGGGGATCAGATCATGGAGTTGCAGGCTGGGCAATGCCACCAGGCAGAGTTCAGCTGCAAGAATAACATGGCAGGAATGGCACCAGCTCCTTTTTGGAACCACACAACCTGGCTAAGAGTGCTGGCATCTGCCCACAGGACAGATCTTAGCAGAAACTGTCCAGACAAACAGCAGTGGTGATGACATGCTGGAAATGAGGGGGGAGCAAACAGGGGGCTGAGGATGAGATGCCAGTTCTGAATTCTCTCCATCATCCACACATGTTGTTTAGGCAAGAGCAAACAGTACAATGGAACAAGACAAAAGGGGCTTTTCCTCACCTGGCTTCCCACCCTTCCCATCTATCCACATGTCCCATCTCCTCATATAAACCTAGACAGGTCCCTGAGGCCCTGCCAGCTAATCTGGCACTTGTGCCAAGGAAGATCAGCCTCTTGTCTTGGCACCATGGGGTGGAAACCACCAGAATGGGGAACAACTGGCCCCTGCTCTGGCAAATGTGCCCAGGGCATATCCACACCTCCTGTTGACTCTTGTGCACCAGGGAGTCACATGAAGAAGCTGTGTGAGGGTTGTGAGAGGGGGAACAGCGCTTATCCCCCATGGTGCTGCTTACCTTGCCTGCAGGTCCATGTGGGGAGGATGCAGCTGGCTCCTCCCCAGTCACTCCAGGACCAGCATGTGCAGCACATGGGGGATGTGGGTGACAGAACAAGCCCCTGTACACCGTCTCTTTGGAGGCAAGGGACAAAACCAGTTCCAGCAAATACCCTTCCTGTAAAGGGTATTCTGGCACCAAAGGAGACCAACATAGTATTTCCATTGGTGTCCTGCTTGCAGAGAAGCAAATGGGTGTTTTCTGCCATGGAACGTTCAGTCCTACCTCACAGCTGGGTATGTCTGTGCCAGGTCAGACCTGAGACTGCAGCAGATTGTGCTTGATGTGTCTTGTGCCCCTTCAACTCAGCCTGAGCAGCATCCAAGGCTGCTTTCACCATACCAGGCAGACACACGAGTGCTCTCATGATCCCAGCTGTGAGTGCTGGCAGCCAGGGAGCGACCTGATGCCTGCTCAGTTTGCTTGCATAGATGCAGCTCTTTCCTTTCTCTCCTGCCTTGCTTACAGTCACCAAGAGAGTGGCTGTTTTGTCAGCTCCTTATGAAAGCTACAGATATAGTACCTTGTTGCTCCACAACATGCAAAATACAGGTCCCCAGGTTTGAATAAAAGGCTACAGGGGATTCGGCCAATGCTCCAGAGCCAAAGAGATCCCTGCACATAATTCCTGAGCTACTGAGGGTATGTCTGCATTGAATTGCAATGGATTCTGGTCCTGCACCACCCACCCCTGAGGATGCAGTGAGGATAGGAAAAGAGCAAGGAAAACATGTCTGGGGAGACAAAAGCGGGACTTTTTAACTGAGACTAGCTTTGGGCTGGGAACCAAGGTTTTTGACACAGCAGTGACTAGCTACTTTCCCTAAGGAAAGTGGCTGCTTCCTTCTAAAGAGATCATTGACATTTTGAATCAGAGAAACTCACTCCCTAGTTTACTAAGCACTGAACCAGTCTGGTTTTTGACAGATTTACAAGAGGAGTTGAGCTCTGGCATGGGAGGAGAGGCTGCTGCAGGGCTGGAGGAGGGACAGGAGACAGGACCATGTACCTGGTCCAGGACAGTATCTCTTCCTGTCCTCCCCTGGGGGCATAAGAGCAGCCTGCTGCCACAGCTGGGATGTGGATCACCATCCACTTGAGAAACATGGCATGCAAGGACCTAGCAGGGATCTGTGGTGTGCAGGCTGCATTGCTCTGAGGAGACCACATTTACTGCTCCCACCAGAGATGAGAACCCTGGGTGTTGCAACTGCACTCTTAAGGGCTGGTGGGCAAAGATTTCCCTGAAACTCTCATAGAAATGGATTAATCTGCTTCCAACATCCAAGAGATCAGTGTAAACCACTTCTCCCTCATTTTTCCAGGTCCAGGACACTACTCTCCCTGTCCTGGTAGCCTGCAGCCAAGCATGAATCTAATGCACCCCAGGCCAAGCTCCTCTGGCAGTCCCTGCCCTTGACAGGGACCTGCTCCAGCTGCAGCAGCTCAGCCTCCGAGCAGATCCATGCCAAGCATCCTCCCCCTCCCCAGCCATGGCCCCTTCACAGGTCACTGAGCGAGCAGCAGGAAGGCTTCTGTCCAAGGCAGCACCAGTTATCCTCATTTCCCACTCACACTGTTTATCTTGGCCCCTCTTCCCATACCAGCCTTCCTTCTCTTCCTTCTTCTGCCCAGGATTGAATTGCTCGGGCTGTCACTATAGTTAATGGTCTGGGACAGAGCTGGTGCTCTGTGAGAGTCACACTCAGAGACATCTGAGCCTGAGGCATTGTGTGTGCACATACCAGGGAGGAGGACCCCAGAGGGGAGAACAACTGAAGAGAAATGAGCTGAGTGAGACAGGTGACCAGGGGAGAAGAAGAGACAGGATTAAGCTTGAATTCAAGAGGTGTCAGCACAAAGCCATCAGGTACCTGGGCACTCCCTGGCTTGGGTAGCCCAGCCACTGCACCACTGTGGATGCCAACCCCTGAGGGCTGTACCTTTGCCTTCAGGAATAGTTCTGGGCCATTTCACTCCCAGTCTGTGCCCAGGCATGCTGACAAGCACCAAACCCAAGTAGCTGAATGATGCAGACAGTCACACAGCAGTGCCTGGGAGGAGAGGATGGTGCCTGCCTGTTGGACACACAAATGCTTCAGCTGGACAGAACAGCTTTGTTCAGACATCACATGGCCTGGACAAAAGGGGACAAAAGGACACTTTGGGACAGCAAGACCTTATTCAGAGTGCACAGGAGACGTGAGGCTCAGGAGGAAAATGGCCACAGACTCTCAGCTTACTGTTGATGAGTGCCAGGAGCTGGGGGGCTGCCATATGTGCCTTATCCATGTGCCCAAGAGTAAGTGTTTTCAGCAGACTCCATTGCCCCAAAAGCTTATCCTTCCACTCACCTGCACCCCAGCCACCAGCAAGTACTGACCCGCAAGAGTAATCTACTGCAATGTGCCTCAGTTTCCCTTTACTGCAAGGACAAACCTCCCGTTCCTGCAGCACTTCTTCCATGTCCTCATCTTCTGTGGAAACTGAGAGTTGGGGGGCTCCAGCCCAGCATCTGCACTGGCAGGACTGAAGCATTTGGGGCTGGATGGCGCAATATTGGCATGCTCCCTCCTACCCCATCCCTGCCCACCTGTAGCCTGGTTGAGCAGTGCAGAGCAGGGCACCTGTTTTGCCACAGTGCTGAGGGACTCCCAGGAGAGACCTGCAGCCCAGCTGCTGTGTCCCTCATCCCCAAGAACTGTCCTTCCTTCTCCCCACACCCCAGCACTGCCCTCTTGCCACTGCAGCACAGTAGGCAGTGCTGTCTGTTCACCACACACTCCATGCTGGCTTTCAGGCTTAAACATGAGGCACAACAACTACCTGCTGGCTTCTCTTTTTATTTAACAAAATCACAGCGCAATAAAGAAAGAGAGTAAAGAAGACACATACACGTGGAATTATTGCAATGAACAGATCTAGCAGTAAATAACTTGAGAGCAGCACAACCTCCAGGCGTGGGCATGGGGCAGGGCTGGACAGTGGTGTCAGGCTGAGGGACTGAGAAAGGGTGCAATGTCTTGGAGGAGAGCAGAGGCTAAGGGCCACATCTCTGCCTGCTCTGCATTAGTGGCTATATTTCTACCCTTGCAAGGAAGGGCAGAAGGAAAACAGTGCAGGGAATTCAGGAGTGAGAGAGGAACCACATCAGTTATACATTTTCTGAGGGCATCTGGGTAGTGCTTGGCAAGAATCAGTACAATGTATGACCATTGTGGAACATCTCCATCATTCCCCTCCAGCCCCACACTGTTCTATGCTGGCAGCCCTGCACAGGGATGCAGAAGGATTCTAGGTTGGGGGTCACAATAGAAACCAAAGGGATCAGAATATAGGTGGAGGTCGCAACTGCTGTGTTGATGGGAAGTCTGAGAGTCCCCAGCTCACCTCACAGATCACTCCATCAAACAACTTCTAGGCTGCAAAGATGATGGAGTCCAGCAGCCTCTGGCTCAGTCTGACACAGGTTCTGGGTCACATTGTCAAAGACGGAGCAGGGTTCTGCCCAGTCCCATACACTGGCATGATTCTCAAGGAGGGTCAGCCCTGAGGCTGGAGGTGGAAGCAGCTTGGCTCTGTTAGGATCAAATTCACAGCTGGGAGATGGTCTTCTCCAGCTGTTGGGACCACCAGTTGCTTCTTGAGGACCTACTTGCCCTGTGGAAATTAAAAACCCAACTGATACTAGTGTACTCCTTGGGGGTATGAGCTTCCCCAGAGTCCCTTCCTCTGCTGGGCAAGATATGGTAGTGATGGACCTGTCAGGGCTTGTAAAGCACCCACCAAGCTCATCATAAGCCCTCTCCACGAAGATGCACAGGAAGCAGACTCCAAACTTGAAGGGCAGAAGTAAGAAGAGATTTTTCTCTTGGTGCCATTTGCCATGGCACACAAACCAGGCTCAGACAAGAGTGATACTGGGTAGACAAAAATCCCAGGAATGCATTCATTTGGGGTGGAAGAGGGACTACCAAGGAGGCAGACTAGTCCCAGCTGGAGGCAGGAGGGATGGAGACCAAGACAAATTATCCATGCCTCAGTAGAGCATGGTCCTGCTCTTCCCAGCAGCCCAGTCACAATGGGAAAAGCCTGTCTGGCAGTGGATAAACCCACCCCCTGGGCTGATCTCATGCCTGGCTGAGAACAGGGATGGTTCTTACCCTCTTGGCAAAGGTGGCATCCAGCCTCTTTTGGAGACGAATCACCCACGGGGAATGGAGGGGTGCACAGAGGCACTTGCCCTTTGTGGTGATGAATCTGCCAGGCCCATGAGGGAAAAAACCAAGATGTAGTGGCAGGCACTCCATGGATGCTCAAGAACAGCTCAAGCTCTCACCCACTCCCTACCTCACTGCCCTCCACCATCTCTGCCTGTAGATTACTTTCTTCCCTGGCTTTTGTCCCATGCTCTCCCCTCTCCACTGCTCCCCCTCTCACTGAGCCTCTGGATCTCCACGATCTTTTCTGCAGCTCTCCCTATTCCTCCGCCCTCAATCCAGCTTAACATCCCTCCGGCATCCTGCTCTGCCTTCCACCCTGCCCCTGTGCAAGTTCCATCCCTTGGCCATCATGAGGCCTTGTCCCTCAGCCATCAGCACTTGGGCTCTTACACGGCAGCATCGATGTCACAGCCATCCTGCACCAGCTGGAGCCAGTAATCCTGCACGATCCACCATGGGATGGGCACCTCGCTTGTCCGCAGGCAGCAGTCGAGGATGTTGTTCCTGCCGTGCACTGGAGGAGGAACACTGGAGGAGGCCAGCTGCACCTCTCCCAGCTTCCCTGGAGGGTGACAGGGCTGCGGCAGGATGGTGCCTGCAGGAATGGTGTCACACACTGCCCTGGCTGGGCACACAGGCACCAGCTTTATTGTGCTCACACCCCAGTGCTGTGAGCCCTTTGCCTCCTTCCAACAGAAAGCAAAAGATATGGGAAGAGTAAACAGGCAGAGGGAAACCCTCCCGCACCCCAGCTAGCAAGGCAGGACACAGGAGTCTTTATTTACCCCGCTTCAGGGTGCTGCAATACAGACACTCCTTTCTGAGGGGCTGGGGATGACTTCAGCTTTATTTACTGAAGCAATCACAGGTTTGGCAGCTACCCCACCACTAGCCCACCCCACACGGATCGTTCCTGTGACAGCTGAAGGACACAGCTCTCTGTGCTTCTCTGCTGGGAAGGAGAGCCAGAGTCACCCTCCCAGCAAATCCTGTATTCACTGCTAACACCTGACAAGGCTGGCAGCACCCACACATGTCTGTACCCTCAGCAGCAAGGTGTGGTACAACACCACAAGGCGTCTGGACCCCCCAGCTCCCCACCACATGTTGAGGCTCTGATGTCACCCACCCAGACAGCTGTGACCTGTGCAAATGCCATGTCCAGCACCAACAGCCCCTTAAAAATCAGCCCTGCCCTAAAAGACATCTTCCCTCTGGCTCCCAGCCCTGCCACTGGCCTTCAGGCTGCCCTACATCACAGGGTGACAGGAATGTCACCTCGGTGGTGTCCTGGGGAGAATGGGACCAAGGCAATCCCAGCCCAATATGCGCAAGCTGGACTAGGGCACTGGGAGGCAGGAATGCTCCGTGGCCTTTCCCAAACACACCTTCCTTGCCCCAGAGCTCTGCAGACTCCTGTCTGGATTTTGGGCAGGACAAAGTCCCTGTGGGCAGGTTACAAGAAAAGGACACAGGAGGGCTGTGAGGAGGCAGCAGTCATGTGTCCCTCTAAAAGTCTGCTGGAAATGCAAAAGAGAGAAGAAGCAGAATCCTCTCACTTCCCTGGGAAAGGCAGCCTGAGAGGTCCCAACTTACCATCCAGGATATGTCCCGGCAACAGGAGACTGAAGCAGAGAAGATGCACCCGCTGCATTTTGCTGCTAAGTCTAGCAGAGGATGGGCTGAAGGCAATGGAGCTCCAGCCAGGAGAGGTGAGCTCTGCACAGCTTCCCTGTGCCCTGCTGCTGCTGCTCCCCACTGCTTATATACCCTTCCAGCCCATGGCTTTCACTTTCTTTTGAAGGCTGGGAGGTTGTAAAAAGAATTACAAGGCTGGATTTTAATCTTTGAGCAGTTCCCAAATATCCCAACAGCTGTTTCCCTGCAGCCAACTGTTTTGTGGTCCCACAGCCAACACTCTCTTGTCCTCTCTGCCAGCTCTCAGGCCATAGGTATTGCTGTTCAGGACCAGGCAGCTCCAGGATCCCTTTACCTTGTGAAAGCACCCCAGGGCCCTGGGATAGCGCTTGGGGGACTCTCACCCCACACATTTCCCATTCTTCTCTCTGAGACATTTCGGGGATATTCACAATAAATATCACGTAGTCTCAACCCTCTGATGCTGTAGAGGGTAGAACTTGCCTCAACTCCATTTTTAGAGTATATGTTGGTACTGGGGTGATGTCTGTCTCCCCTCCCAGAGTCTCCTTGGCTGGCTGCTGAAGCTTGGCTTTCCCCTCCTGCCCTTCCAAGTGTCTGCATGGGGGCACATCTGAAGATGGCAGAGAAAGGAGAGCCCAGTCAGAGCAGTCCACTCCAGGGACAAGATCTCACAGGCCAATAGACAACCGGATTTCCAGGTATCACAGAAAATGGGTTCTCAGCCAAAGGCAGCTACAGAGATCCCTGTAAACAGGTTTTCTCCATGGAAGAGCAGAAATCCCCCACAGAGGCTGTGTGCACAGCACAGGGTGCCAGCAGCTCACCCACTGCATGGGCACTGCCAAGAGCGAGGACCAGCGCTCCCACTTTGAATCTTCACAGGAGCACAGGGATGGGAGTTGTTTCTCCTTGGTATGGTGACTCACCACCGTGCCAGTGCTAGTGCCACCTGCAGTGATGTCCCTTAAACCAGGCTGCTTCTGTCCCTTGTGGGAAGCAGAGAGCACTGGGGTTGTGCAGCCCAGGGAAAGAATGATGGAAGGCTCACTGCTGTCAGCATCTACCTTGTAGGGAGTTGGAGATACCAGAGTCAGGGTCTTCTCTGGGGGCCCAGGGGCAGGACAAATGTAAAGGCATCAGATCCACCCAGATAAATTCCCACTGATGAAAGGAAAAATATTTTGCAACAGGGGTGAACAAATCCTGCAGCAGAGTCTCTATGCCTCTATTCTTTTACCCTTGCTCCAGTCCTTGCACCTAAGTGGACAGAAGTGTACAGATCCCTTCCATGTGGACAAATATCCACCCAGACACAAGGCACACAGCTGGGACCTAGGGACCTCAGTGAGTCTCTCTGTTCCTCTCAACAGTAGGAGAGGCTCTGCCCCTTCCCCACTCCATGCTAAGAAGAAAGAGGAGACTCCAGTCATGCCACCAGGCATGGTGCTGCATCTCAGCACTGTCATCAGCCTCATATTTGTGGTGATCTCCTCCATCAGGAAAGCATTGCTTCTGACTGCTCTTGTGCCCCAGCAAGCCAGCCCTCTGAGAAGGAATCAGGCGGGGGCTGGTGGGCAGGAGGAGCAGCACAAACAGCATGTGCCAGCTTAACTTCAGTCAGCACCTGCTGACACTCCCAAGCCAGCAGAGTCAAGTTTAGGTAGTGGAGCGTCTGTCATCAGCCTCATGCTCAGCACAGGTTTGGGGATATAGGCTAGTTGTGCAACCTTGGCTCTACTTAATCTCCTCAGGACACTGCCAGAGAGATGTCACAGCTTCTGGTTGCTGGTGGCCAGAACTGCTCCCAGCCCAGAGCCAGCTCCTCACTGGGGGTTGGTCTGACAGTGTGGAGCCCTCTGCAAAGAGTGGGTCCCAAAAGCAGAGCCCTGACCCACTCACAAGGGGTGCTAGGGGTGCTGCCCAGCAACAAATCGTCACCTCCTTGCATGTTCAGTGTGTTTGATAGGTCTTGCAGCGCAACCAAGGGCTGGAAAGGGGTGCTGGGGGTGTGCTGTGGGACTGCTCTCCAGGCACTGCTGGGTACTGCATGCCATGGCAAGCAGGGGTGTCCCCAGACACCACTTCCCTGGCACAAGGTTCTCCCACCTGCTGCTGGCTCCCAACTGGCTCTACACCAAAAGGAGCATGCTGAGTTGTGAATATATCCCTCTGGGACCAAACCTCTTAGCCACCTCTGTCTGCAGGACACCCCCACCTCTTGAGCTGCCCACAACACCTACCAATAACAGGGACAGGAAAGGGAGGTTGTTCTTCATCATGACAGATGTCAGGGAGCCTTGTGGGTCAAAGCACAGCAGCTTCACACGCCTCTGCTCCCCAGGAAGAACACCAGAGTGAGGAAAGGGGCTTTCCAGTTGCATTGTGAAAGGGGAATGTGGTGAGTTTCAACCCCTCTTTCTGGGGTCAGTAAGATTTCTAAGAAAAGTGTGGTCATCTCTGAAGTGCATCCCTGTGGCATTCAGGAAGGTCACCCATCCCCCTTGCAGGACTGAGCCTCAGGGACCAGAAGAGGTGGTGCAGATGGGGAAGACAGGGATCTTCAGGGTCCCGGGTCCCCAAAGGCACAAGCAGGCAGGGGATTTGGTGGGGATGAGGAAAGAGCATTGTTCACACTGACTCATTTAAGCCTCTTCCTGAGCAATTAGGGAGCACTGGCACTCCAGCCCCAAGGACACCACAGGATACAGCATGAAGCATCCATGAGCACTCACTCCTGCAGAAACCTCAATAATGCAGTTGTTAATTAAAGTGGAAATCAGAAAGGACTAATGATCCCTGTGGAAAATCCAACCCATAGAAATGTAAATAGACCATTTGGGTATCACCTTCAACCCTGGGCTCTCGTCAGGGAGCACTGACCATGCCGCTGCCTTCCTGGAGACCTGACAGCCATGCGAGCTGCCAGGACAGCTACTCCCCAGGCTGTCTGGTGGTGGTCTGCCTGCCACCTCTGAGCTACAGAGCTGGAAAGGGCAAAGGGGGAATTTCAGCAAATTCCAGCTACAGCCAGTCCCTGGGGGTGGGATCTGGGCTGGCTGCATTCGTTTCATTGGGAAATACTGGGAAAGCATTGCAGCTGCTTCAATTCTGCTTGCAACACCCAGCTCATGGCAACCTCACACAGCTCCCATCACATTCTCACTCCTGATGCAGCAAGGAGTGAGCAAGGACTGAGACCACAGCAGCCTATGGGGCTCAGGCCCCACTGGATCTCCTCTAGCTGAGTGAACACAGCCAATCTAATTTAAATGGAGATGGGGGGAAAACAGCAAGTCACAGTTTTGCCCAGAAGTAGCAAAGATAACCTGAGGATCTGGTCCAGAAGGACTCAAAAGGTTCCAATTCCTGCTCTTTCTCTAATACTCACTGGCTTCATTGTCACTGATGTTGAGGTCACCATGAGTGATGAGCAGCAGATCCAAAAACATCTTCAGCTGTGTCTTGCTGTACACTCCTAGGCAAGCAACCATCATCTCCCAGAGTCCCCATGTCCCTCAGCATAACCTTTGGGTTGCAGTTTCCCAGACAGATGCTTCCTGCAAATAGCACCAAGATGGCAGTGGCCAGGTGAGACATCCCCAGCCCTGACTCTCAGTCATGGTCTGACAGTGAAGTGAATTTTCTCAGGAAGTTGGGGTCAAACGAGTCAGTGGTCAGGTTTGGATACTGGCACTTGGAGTGACCACTAAAGGCATGGACATGCCTCTGAGAACACAGTGGGTTAAAAGCAGAGAACTCCCAGGGGAACTGTCTCTTTGGTTCCGGTCAATGCGGAGTGCAGACTCCCGTGCCCAGCCTCAGGCTGGCAGGGGAGGGGCAGCCATGAAGCCTGGGAGAGATAGGCCAGGGTGTGAAGGGACTGGAACCAGATCGGCCCCTGCAGACAGAAGGGTGGAGAAAATCTGAAATGTCTGCTCCGCACCCCAGAGGGAGAGAGAGACACAAAGACTCTGCCGGCAGAACCAGCAGATGAGAAAGTGAAGCCAGGGTGGGAGGGGGAGGGTGGGAAGTGCCCAGTGATGGGAGCTGGAGTTCGGAGTTCTGGGTAGTCAAGACTTCAGCCATCCTGGGAGCCCAAGACTTTTAATCCTTTCCTGGGGAAAGAAAAGCTTTGCAAAATTCTACTCCTCCTTGATTTGAAAGAGAAAAGAGACAGTCTGAACCTGAGATGTTAGAAGAAGAAATCGTAGGTGGGAAGAGATGATGGAGTGGCTTTGGATGGAGTTTTCTTGTATAGCCATAGACTAAACCAGTTTCTCCTGCAACACAGAGACTGCATTTTAGGGGTATGCAATGACTTGAGCTAAGAGAGTGCAGGAGTGGCAGTGACCTGCTTCAGCGACTGCAAGCACAGGAGTGAAGTGAACAGAGGGAAGTTGAGGAGGGTGTGGTGATGCCCTCTGTCTTCAGGAAGAAGAAGATCTCTGTTCTTTAGACCCTCGGCACTATGGGAGGAGAAAATGGGGGGGGGGGGGGGGACTGTTGTCCCGAAAATGAGAAGCTGAACTGTTGTTCTTTTGGTCCTTGGCAAAGCATCCTTAAAGGAACCCTATGAGCAGTCTGTCCATGCACGGGGGTGAGGGCACTGTGACATGGAGAGGAGAGTGTCACACTGGCAGATTTTCTCCAGGAGGTGTCATGTGTGACATGGAAACACAAGAAGTGGCAATGGTGTTTCCTGGGGGTCTGTGGTACAAGAGAAATTCCTCTCTCCCTTGATAGACTGAGTATTGATTATCTGAAGGGTGGTAACTTGATCAGGAATCTCAGGTGGTGTTTTGGTGGAAATTGGGTGGGGGGAGGAGTTATGTTTTGGAGGGCTTTCATTACGGATTCTGTGTGTGTCTTTTATTATAGTAGTAGGTTAATAAAGTTTTTTCCCTTTGATTTTAAGCTTGAGCCTGCTCTGCTCTGTTCCTGATCGCATCTCACAGCATTCATTTGGGGAAGGCGCATTTTCATGGGGGTGCTGGCATTGCACCAGTGTCAAACCATGACACTCCCTGCCATCATTCTGCCTGTCCTCTCTGCAGCCCCTACAGGGATTTTGGAGGGGATGGCTGGAGCAGCTCAAAGACCTGTACAAAAAGCAGCCAATCAGCAATATCTTGACACACCCTGCATGGCTTGGCAGAGAAAGGTGCCCAGTAAGGCTGCCCTCTGGACAGATCTACAAGAATATGGGGCAGGACAAACCCCTGGGGGCTGTCTTACTGCTCTTTTGGCTCTTTGACAATGGGCAGGGAAGACTGTGAAGTTCTTGGTTTGTTGCAGCTCTGGAGCAGGGCTCACATTGGCTACAACACAGGATACCCTCAGAGCAGAGCAGCTGCTTTTTCACAGCCAAGGAGCAGGTCTGCAGTGGGGAGACAGGGATGGGAGACAAGCTGAGGGACCTTGGGTTCTGGGGAAATGGAAGGAGGAATAAAAGCATGAGATGCCCCAAAGCCAAGGATCTTCTGACAGCAAAACAGAAGGTGGGGGAAGGGGGGCACTTGAGAGTTAGATGTAGGCAACAAAAGGGTTGAAAGGAAGCTCTGGGCTCTTCCCTCTAAGACAGCATGAATGCCAGAGGATGGCCAGGCCTGGGAAATACCTTGGGGCAGGAAAGGTGAGAGCCCCTGTTGCCCACCAGCCATTTTCCCACATCCTCTCTGCTCTCAAGACCATAGCAGACCTCAGGAGAGCAGAGTTGGTAGAGGCAACAACAAAAAACACCTTGAAGCTTTGCTCGGAATCCAAAGCCCCTCTAACACCTGTGCAGCCCCAAAAGCAGACCTTGGCCTCCACGATGCTGCTGCAGCACAGCCCACTCCTGCTGCTGAGCAAGGACCTGGGATGGAGGGATGCAGCTGGTGTGCCTGTGTCCAGGTGAGCCTTGCTGGAGCTCCACCTAGCATCACAGCCCAGAGCACTCTGCTGTTGGCACAACCCTGGAGCATCATCTGCACCAGCTAATGACTTGAGCTAATCATCTGGCCTGGGCTCAAGACTTTCTTGGCTGCACTTGGTTTTCTGACTCGCCCGGCTGCTCTCTGCTGTCTCTGAAGCCTTTCTGTTCCAGAGTGGCTGAGCTTTCCTAACTCTTTGCCCAGCTTGACATTGTTGCAACTTTGCTTCCTTCCCTGCATACTGATTCTATGTCTAGGTAGGCTTTTATACATCCCTTGCCCCACCTACTACCCCAGCATATTCTTCATCAGCACTGCCTTATCTTTGCACATCGCATCAGGTTTGCCCTGCCCAGGGGTACAGCCATATGAACTCTTTTCTGCTGCTTCACTGCTGCACTGCCTTAGACCTTCTTCTTCACATCTCTTGTCCCAGCTGGGGTCCATGGATTCAGCTCCTTTGTGAAGAAGGAATTCTGGTGCCCACTGAGTGCTGCAGGTTGCAGTTCATTACTTCTCACAGGGAATCTCCTTGGAGGTGTTTGCCTGCTGCCATCTCGCTGTAGCTGCACTGTGACCACCTGTTTCACACCTGCCTCGAGAGGCTCCCAGTAACCCTGCCACCTTGTCTTCCTGGAAAGCAGCATTCAGCAATAAATCTGGAAGGAGAGTGCAAACACCTGCGTGTCTGCAGGCACAGGCACATGTGGGCTTACATTTGTGCATCTGTGCCCATGCTCACATGTGCCTTCCTAGCAAGGAACAAGCACCTGTGTGCTTCCAGACCGTGTGTTTTTTTGGTAAATTTTTGGGCAAATTAGAACACTGCCACTGGTATATATTTTTAACCTGTTTTAGCCTAATGCCCTCCTTGCATTTAAAGGGAAAGGGCCCTCCTGTGTGGTGTTTTCTTCCACAGCCACAGAGACACTCCTGCCACATTCTCATTCCTAGATGTTTGTGGTTGCAGATGTATTCATCTAGACCTCATTTCTAGGGATTTTTATGACCATTTCACAATCCCCTGACACCACAACCAGCACAAGGAATTCATCAGAAGGAGGGCCACTTGATGCAGTGTATCCCCATCAAACACAGGGCTGCCTCCAGCCCTTCCACAGCACCCCCCACCTGATTCCTTGTGTGCAGGCGTCAGTTCCCAGGCTTCCAGCAAAGCCCAGTCCAGAGCATAGCCTCATTAATAACATGTTTTACTGCTGTTATCCCAAAGCAGCAAGGAGCACAGAGCCCCTGCTTTGAACAAGCAGTGTACGTCGAGATGGGTCAGAGTTAGAGGAACAGGATCAGCCATGAGAAAAGATCCTGTGTCCAAAGCAGTGTTGTGCCCAGGGGTTCTCTGGCACCTCAAAACCCCTCACTGGGGACAGACGAGCAACCAGGATGTCTCCACCTTGCTGAGAAACACAGTTACAAGAGAGGGGACTTGCACTGCTCTCCTGTCCCAGCAGCTCCCAGCCCGAGCACCCCAGGGATGCATCACACGGGAGCTCTGCAAAAACCAAGACCTGGGGGATAATGGTGAGTGGGGCAGGAGAGCACCCCGCCATGCAGCCCTTCCCTCCCCACCAAAGCCCATCACAACCGCCAGAACAAATTACTTTGGTTTTAAAGAATATATTTTATTGCCACACATCCTGTCCAAAAGCCGGTCTGGCAGATGGCCGGGTGTTCAATGTGAGGGAGCAGACAGCTCAGCGCCTGTCCCGTGCTTGGGGCCAGTATCTTGGACTTCACAGTTACTTTGCACAGCCTTAAAATGATAGACCTAAATGCCCTATTAATAAAGCAGTCAAGCCAGATACATACTTGGTAAAAATACTCAGCTATAAGCTTTACTCCAACAAACACACTGCCCATACTGATACTGTTAAGCTCTGCAAATCCTGTTATTTCATTTATATGATTTAATAGACATTTACTGACCAAAGTCCACGTTCAAAATCTCTGCAAGCAGATAGCAGTGTGGCTCTAGCACAGCTGTTTAATTTGCTCTTTCTCAGCATGCCAGGGAGATCGGGCTGCAAGCACAGGAAGATGCCATTTTTCCCTCCAGCCCTGTCCCAGGGGTCTGTCCCACCTCCACTTTCAGTCTCACCTAAAGGTGTCCTCTATTCAGTGATTTCTCTCACTAAAGGTTTGGGATAGAGCTGCTCTCAAGTGGCTGCAGCATGTCTACGGTGAATTTTACAAAATCTGCTATTCCCCCACCTTCACAGCCTCACGTGTGGTTTTCACCATATGGGCTTTTCAGATTTGGTAAATATGTATGAGAGAATTGCTGGTGCTTTTTTTCCCAGAAAACTAAGCATTTGTCTTAATAGTGTCTGAAACCCTGACACAAGCAAAGTCAGCGGAAAGAAGAAGGTAAAATTCCACTAAACCAAATAATTTTTTCGGATTTCATTGCAATTTTGTAGCCAGGGGAGCTAAAAGGGTATAATTCCACTAAGTTGAACAATTAGTTCTGATTTCATGGAAATGTTGTACCTAAAAAAGAAAATGAAAAAACCAAAGAGATAAATTGTGGCTATCTTTATCCAAACTACATTGCAACAGTGTACCATAAAACCTGAAAGATTAGAACAGCCCAGGCACAGAGCCACACTGTTACCATTGTTACCCCAAAACTCTCCATCTCAGCTGCTATTAATTGCTCTGCAAAGAAGCACCCAGCAAGCAGCTCAAGTAGGATCACAGAATTTGGGACCTGCCTGGCTCCCCACGCCTTGCAGGCCAAGAAGGAGCAAATTAGAGGAAAATAAAATGCAGCCATGGTTTATTTGGTAGCAAAATAAGAGAAATCTTCCAGAAAATCCAGCCTGCAGCATAAAGGCTACTTTGTGAAGCATAAGGAGACAGAAGTAAAGCCTTTCAGGAAGAGATTAAAGCGCAGTTTTCAAATATAAATACAAATGTAAAATATCCCCCCAAAAAAGTCATAGGAAAAGCATCCATCCTGCTAGGCTAAATAACTCCCATTGAGTGGGAAGCATGTCCACTTCCCTCTAGAGGCCATGGCTCAGCTCCCACGCCCAGGTCCCCACTTACTTGGCCATGGGACAAGTGAGGACCTGGGTGCCTGCTTTGCTGAGAGCACCCAGGCACTGCAGGTGCTGGGGGATCTCTGTGTCAGGCATAGCAGCAACAAAGAGGTTGTGGAGCAGAGGGAATCCTCCTCAGCCTGCCCCATCCCCACCCTCAGGCTGGCGGGTGGGTGAGTGTGTGGTTTGTTTAAGTCCATTGCCATTGCCGAACCGTGGGTCAGTCACCAGTGGGAAGGCACCTGTCCTAACAAAGACAAGGAGGATGGGGTGAGATGGACAGGGTCTCAGTGAGATCATCCATCCCCACTGGGAGCCACTGTGACCTGCCCTGCCCATCCTGACTCCCACTGTGATCTGCCCTGCCCATCCCCAAGCATTGCCTTATCTCAGGAGCTCCAGAAACAAATTTAATTTCAAGGCAAGCACAAACCAGGAGAGAGTTGTTCCCTAAGTGCCTCTGTGCTCTATCCTTGGCTCTGACAGCTCCCTCAGGCTTTGCAGGAGCTGAATGCCCACTCTCCCACACAGAAGGATCTAGAATGGGGTGCAGCACCCTCGCTCTACTCACCCCCCTCACCTACCTCTTCAGACCTGACTTAGACCCTCTGCCGCTTCTGCTTCTTGGGTCTGCCCCTGGGACGCTGGGTCTGCCTCTTGTTCTTGTTATTCTTGGCCTTCTTGTCCAGCTGCTGCATCAACTTCAGGACAGTGTTGTCAGTGGGAGAGACACAGATTTTCTTGTTCCTCTTGGTGATGAGCCTGGGGGAGCAGCAGAAAGATTTTCTGGAGGGGAGCAGAGAGAGGACAGGGGAGGGTTTGTCTGAAGCCAGACTGTTCCAAGTGGTCCTGGCCACCACAGGGTACTCACACAACAGCACGAAGGTAGCATCCTGTCTCGGGTCCCTGGCGGCGGTAGGATACCACCACACCACTGGGGATATCCTTCTTCAAAGTGCTGTGCTTCAGGCAGCAGTCCAAGGCTGAGCTTCCAATGCCTGTGAATAAGGAGGGTATGTGGGATTTGGGATCATCAGTGAGTCAGGATACCTTCAGCACAGAATACCAACTGACAGCACAGGGCTTGTTTGGTGTCACGGATCAGCGTGATCCTGGGCACCATGTAGGGTTGGAAGCTCTAAACCCCGGTGCCCAGGTCAGACCTGGCCCCAGGAATACGAGACACCACATCAAAGTGTGGTGGCAGGGAAACTGATGATCTCCTTGAAAAGGTACTGAAGGTGGTATGGAACTTTGTTCTCCTCCTGTTCTTTTCAGCTTGGGGTGATGCTGCCCCACCAGCCACATGCACACAGACACACTCTGAAGCCAAGCAAGCACTGCAAGCCAATGCCACAGGCACATGCGCACAGAGCCCTACACACATCCACACACACCACAGGTCAGTGCAGTACAACACCACCCTCACCACCCGGCAACTGAGTACCCACACACCCTGCCCCATCCCAGCAGGACCAGGCAGGAGGGCTCCTTGCCCCTCACCTTGAGCCTGGGTGATGAGGAGGGTGGCAGCCAGCAGCGGCAGCAGCAGCAGGAAGGGGTAGAGAGCCATGGTGCTGCCACAGGCAGTGAGCAGGACAAGGCTTGGGAGCAGAACACTCACTGCTGCCTTGTGCTGAGGCTGCTCCTATTTATCTGGATTCCTTGCTTTCGTTTTTGGACAGCCTGGCAGGCAGCCCACCAGCCAGCCAAGAGCTGGGTGATGCACAAGTAGAGGGTGGAGGATTCCTGTAAGCTGCAAGCCCCCCTTTACAGACACATCCTGTCTTGCTCCCAGCTGCCCATCACGGTGTGAGGTGCCAGGTGGGGGACACGCTGGAGATACAGCTCCCATCACAGCTAGATGAGTTTGTGGCCTCCAGTTTCCTACACAGTCTCACAACCTGCCACTACCTGCCCTCAGAGGGTCAGGTGTTTATTCCCATGAAAAGGATCCTGGAAGGTGGCCAAGCCTTCAAAGAAACCAAGGAAACAACCTGTTTTGATCCCTCATTTTGTGATTTGCTTCTAAGCCAAACCACCAACATAAATAATAGGTGAGAAGTGGCTCAGGGTGAGCCCACACTCCTTCCCCCTGAGCCCCATCCATGTCTGACTGCCTTGGGGATGACCCCAGTTGAACAGAGCTGAATACAGCTGGGATGTATAAGGCTGGGATGTGTGAGGGCCACACTGCAATGGGGCTGCAGAAAACAGCACAGCCCATCATATTTTGGTGCTGATATCAAATTGTGGGGAGCTGGAGGTGAGTGGGGACCTTAACTAGCTGAAGGAATGTGCTGACAAAGATGTGAAAACCCACAGCAGCTTGACATGGCCCTGTGCAGCTGGACATAGCTGAACAGATGGGGACTACATAGAAGTGAACCCAGAGAGCTGAACAGGACCCCATAGGGAAATCCTGTGGTGACAAAAGCCATCCAACCAAGCCTTGAGCAGCTACTGTGACACCAGTCCTGCTGTGGGGAAAGTCAGATATTTTTCAGGTAATCACCAGAGCATGGTCTGAAAGAGAACAAGGATGGTGGTTTCACAACTGCTTTGGGCTACCTGTTCCAGTGCTTGATACATCCCCAAGTTGAAAACATTTCCCCTACCATTTAATTGGAATTTCCTGTGATGTGTCTGGTGTCACCGCCTCTCACCCTGCTCCAGAGCCCCTCTGACAAGACATGATGTCCCAGCACCACTCCAGACCCCCTGCACAACCCCAGCAACAAGAAGACCCCCTTGCCATTCTTCACTTGCCCTCTTCACTCACCCTGGACTCCAGCTCCTGCGGTCCCAGTGCTCATATCAGCTGCGTCCTGGGAGTCCCAGTGGAATGGGCAGCTCTCATGGGGTCTAACGAATGATAGAGAAGGTAAAACACCTTTGAGGGCCCTGCTGCCGGGAGCTGGGTTGTAACACCAGGGCTTTCCACCAGTTTCTGATAATAACCCTGATAAACAGTCATCAAGGACAACAAGTAGCCCAGGAGAAGACCAAAGTCCCAGCTGCTGCAGAAAGTGTAAGGTGCCCACTCTCTTGTTCCCCTCAGCAGGGAGAAAGCAATGCTGGAGTCATGGATCACCAACAACTGCCAGCCAGGAGGAATGGCTGTGCCATTCCTCTGGAATAGCCTGGGGCAGTATGCCAGGGCTGCACTCCTGGGGCTTCCTCCTTCACTCATGCATGGACATCCTATTCAGGGGGTACCCACAGATAGGGGAAGGCAAATCCACACACACTTGTGAAGCACAGAGGCTGCTGTGGAGTCAGGCAGCAGAGCCTGAGGCAAGCAGCAGGTTGGGCAGTAGCTGGTTGTTTGCAGATGCATCTCCCCAGGGTATTTGGCAGCATGGGGAAGGAGTTCCTGCAGGCATCCTGTGTGCTGTCACCCATCCCCCTAACCCCAAAGCACTGGTGGCATCAGGACAGGGCAGAAAAAGGAGAGCCTTGCTGGAACTTAGTGCCCTTCCAGCCCTAACTTAGGCAACCTCCCCAGTGGGAGCAGTGCCTGGATGCTCACAATGGAGCCCAGGGGAGCTCTGCAGTCCCAGCATAGAACCCAGATTCCTTCCTTGCCCAGTCTATGTCCACTAAGGCAGCAAGCTCCTGGAAAGTCCCTGGCTTTCTGAGTGTTTTGAAGACACTGCAGCAGCAACCTCTGGCCAGAGGCCAGCCCCAAATACGGTCTGAGCTGCTGAGTAGAGTCAGGGCATGTGTTTCCCTTCCCAGAGGCATCAGGCTTTGGCAATTCCCCGTTGCTGTGATTTGCACCTCTGACAAAGCATCTGGATGAGCAGACTCTCACTCTTTACAGGGAAGGTGGCTGGAGAGGTCCCAGGAGGGAAAGGGGTACTTGGCAATTGCAGATGCATCTGCATGCTTGAGCAGCAGGGCCCCTTGGAAATCAGTCTGGGGGTCCATGCCTTGTCTCTCCTTCTGCCTCCCTTCCCTCAGACCATCCCCCTTCACTTCTTCCTCTTGATGTGCCTTACTCTGTCACCTGTTCCCCCAGCCCAAGGAGAAATAAGAGAGGTTCTGGCAATGAGAGATGAGTGAGTATCTTGCAGGGGTGATCAAACTTTCAGGATACAGAGCAACTGACAGCAGGGGGATGGAAACAAGGCTTTTTTGGGGTCTCAAACACCAGCAGCCTCCAGCAGCTGGCCAGGCACAATTTCCTGCACATAACCCATTCCTCATTTACCTGGGCTTCTGCAGTGACCACCTTTTTCTATAGCTCATAGGTGCAGGATGGAGGCAGACACAGGGAGGGATACAGAGCCAGGCAGGATGCCCTCTGAGATATCTCAGCTAGAGAGAATCCCTCTCTGACCACAGGGTCTGTGTCTGACACTGTACAGAGCCATTGCAACAAAGCTTGTACGATGATGCCTCCAGCTACCCCCATGTACAGGCAGCCCAGCTCCAGCCCTCTGCATCCCTGTGGTGTAGGAACCTCCACAGTGTATGAAGAGGGGAGAGTGTCCTAGGCAGGGACTGTGGTGTCCCCACACACACAGCACACAGAAACAGTGGCACCCTAGCAAAGGTCACTTCACTGCCTTGCTCATGATCCCTTATCAGGCAGTAAAACCACTGCATCTCTCTCAAGTCAGCACCCAAATGCTTCCCAAGTTTGCACCCTGAACCAGAGCACCAGAGTTCCAGGGCCTGGAGTTCATCTGTGGATTACTCCCCTGGTTTCTAGCATCACAATTTCCTAGCATCATAACCCATATTGCCAGGAGATCCATTTTCCTGAGCACGCAGCCCTCTGCTCATCTATGCCTGAACTGACCACCAGCACTGGAGAAGCCTGCAGCTCTGTCCCACTTAACCAGACTGCAGGGTTTGCTTCCCAGGCAGCTCAGAGCTGGGAGCAGACGTTCCTCAAACTGAAGGCATCAAGAGGGGACAACAAATGGGACTGGGAATTTCCAAATCCTTATGGATGCTGCCTCCAAGTTAGAGTCACTGCTGACAGGAACAGGGTCGCACAGCTCCGTTCAACACGCTGACCAGCACATTCCTTCCTGCAGAGGCCCCAGAGATTCCCAGGACCCAGCAGAGGTAGTTTGCAAAGCCCAGCGTGGAAAACCCCCGTGTCTGGGAAGGGGAGCTGGCTGCCAGGCACAATGTATAGAAGTGTCAAAGAGCGATACATTCCTTGGGATGCGGGAAATAATTGCTGGAAGCTGGCGGCACACGAGCTGGGCAGGCTGCCTGCTGGCTGCTGTACCATCCCCGGCCTTCAGCGAGGCCAATGGGAAGAGCAGGATAAGCACAACATACTGAGAAGGGCAAGGAAACAGCTCTTCTGGAGTGTACGGGTGCTGAAGCTGGCTGGGCTGGGAAAGGGTCTTCAGCCTTGGAAAGTTTGTCCCACACACACTCTTTGTTTCCCCAGATGGAAACTTGATTTGCTACCAGGTATGGGTTAATCTTTGGTTGCTAGCATAACTGCAGAGTAGCTCAGTGGTTTAAGGCAGAATGATGAAAATGTTCAGGGCCTAAGTTAACAGGATGACAGATCGTGCACCCTGGAACAGTGCTCTCTTCCCTCTGCAGGATATGCAGTGCTGCATATAGTGCTTGCAAGGAAATGAGCAAGTTTTGTGTCCCCATGGAAAATACATGGTCAGCATTGTTCAGATCTCAGCCCTCCTGATCAAGGCACATGGCATCATTTGGACTGTGATTATTGTGAGTGTGCACTATGCCATAAGAAAATACAAGGGAGATGTCTCAGAGCCTGTCCCTTTGTGGCACATGGTGGAAAGCCCCATGGAGTGGCCAAGAATTGTTTTAGAAAGGGGACGAGGCACAGATTTAGAGACACTTCAAGGAAGAGAGGTTTAACTGTTTGCACAATCCTCCAAACATAGTGTCCCTCTCAGCTAGTCCTCATCCCTCCCACCAACCACAGGTACAAACCTATCTCTTCCATCCATACAGGAAGTACATCAATGCTCTATCCAGAAATCCCACAGGTCCTTGTATGGAAGCGTAAAACTCAGTGGAAACTACTGGCACCAGCCCAGCCAGTTGAAAGTGGCAATGTAACAAGTGGTAAATCCTCTCACGGCAGAGGGAGCAGCAGCTCTCGAAGCATGGCGTGTACGAGCTGAAATGGAGCTCTGGGCGGTGGGAGATGGGTGGGTTGGACAGGCACTGTCCACGATGGATGGATGTGCTTCATGCAAAGGCATCGCTCTGGTGTGTGAATTCACAGAGACTTGAGAAGCTGCTGGGAAAAAAAAGCTGTCTGAGTGTTTTTGGAGAGGAAACTGCTCCTTCTCCCTTGGGGTGTCAGACTTTGACACCAGGCAGAGCCTTACTGCAGACGCCCGGCAGCCCGCTCTGCCCCACGCTTCTGACACGAGCTCACTTCCTTGTGAGCTTGAACCAGAGGAAATAGCAGCTGACACAGTCAGTGACTTCATGAGTGGGGTTGTAGGAGGGCTGTGTGTGTGGAGACAGAAGAATTAAAGACAGCCAAAGGGAAATGAAGCAAAACATCGAGAAGGCTCTAGAGATTTTGCAGAAGACATTACAGCAAGCCATAAACTAGGAACTAGATATGCTTCAGCCAAGACTGGAAAACTCCAGAGAAGGGCTCTGCTCCTTGTGGTGGCTTAGCCAGACACCCTAGCCAAGGAAGCAGCTGCCAAATGCCCAGGCAGCAGTTGAAAAGGCAAACAGCAGAGAGGGAAAAAAAAAGAGAAAGGAGATGAAGCCCCACAGCAGGATGACATGTCAGGTACCAACACCAGGCAGAGACCCACCATGTTGCTTGCCCATTTCATGGGCCATAAGCATCAAGAAGTGCCATCAAGGAGTACCAGTGCCAGAAGAGCACCTGAATAGTCACTGGTCAAGCTGTTCCCAGCAGCCTACATGGAAAGAAAACAGCTGCTGGAAGAGAGAGAAGTGGACAGGGGGGTTCTGGGAGCTCAGCTATGCAGAGGACAATTCTCTTCCTTCGTGGATACAATTCAAAGATAAAAAGTTACATAGTCCAAGCGTAATTATAACTGGCAATGAGCAGTTGATTCAGAGCACTTGGGCAGAGCAACAGAGCCTTCAGAACTTGGCAACAGCTGGCTCCACCACGAGGCCAGCGCTTGAAGACATGAGGATGGACTTGAGGGTCATTTTGGTACCAACAAAACATGATTTATGCAGAGGGGACACACTGCACCACCCAGGAGACCTGCATGACGCAGAGCAACCTGTTCCCAAGCACACACAGAGCAGGGACTGACCCAGGCACACAACGGACCTGGAGAGTGTGACCTGGGTGTCACCAAATGGGTGTGTCTGGGAGGATGCAGAGGACACATGCCTAAACACGGGAAAAAACATTATTTGGAGCTGGGACACTGCTCGAGAGGCCACGAGCCAGCCAGCATCTGTGGTTCAGCAGGTGGCTGCAGGCAGCGTGTGAGGGGCTGGGAGCAGTGCGAGGGGATGGAAAGTCCCCTTGGGGATGGGGATCAGGCAAGCATCTGTTTACAGCAAGGAAAGGGCTGCAGGTCCAGAAGCCCTGACAGTAGCTGCTTGCCAAGGCCCCACAGATCCTGAAACAGCAGCTCTGGAAAAGTCAGCCAGACAGTTTGAGAGATTCTCTGTTATAGTATCTGGCTCAGGCATCAGGTCAAAGGGCAGACATACCATCCAATGGGCTGCGTCCCAGTGCCTTGGCAGCAGAGCAGACCATGCTTGCTGCAGAGATCATGGCCACCAAACTGAGAATAAGTGCAAACCCTCTGCCATGTCCTCCAGAACTGGCTGACTGCTCACAGCTGTAAAGGAGAAATTGCCCACCAAGAATACCACAAGGGATCCAGTTTCCAACTGTGCAGGACTCTGCTCAAAGACTGAAGATCCCTGTGATAGTTTCCAGCATTGTAAACCCCACATGGTGCCCCAAGGCAAAGCTATAAAGGCAACAAAAAGGTTTGTGAGACCAGTTGGTATGGCTGGCATTTATCAGTAGATAGGGATAACAGCCTAAGGACAGGTTGCCCAGAAAAAATGTGGATACCGCATCCCTGGCAGGGTTCTAGGCAAGGTTGGATGGGGCTCTGAGCAACCTGGTCTAGTGGAAAATGTTCCTGCCCATGTCAAAGGGGTTGGAATGAGATGGTCTTCCACAGAATAATTTGGTCTTTTCCAATCCAAATTATTCTGTGATTGTATAATCCTATGCTGCTCTCTCCATTGCCTGCAACTACCTCCCATGGAAAAACAGATCCCTTTCACAAATACCACAGCCCCAGAAGGCCCTGAAGCCCCTCAGGACACAGCTCTGGCAGATGTGGCCTATCCCATTCCCTTTGGGTTTCTCTCTCCACTCAACAAGGAGATGAGGCCAGGTCAGAATCTCACCATGGGTTTTCAGATGCAAAAATTGTTCTGCCTGTTCCTGAGTTTTCAGACACAAAAACTGTTCTGCCTGTTCCTGCTCTTAGGTTCAAGGCTGAGTTGGGCAGAGCATGTCTCACCAACAACTGGGGATAAGGGGGAATGGCTTCAAATGGAAAGAGTAGGTTTAGATAAGATACTAGGAAAAAAAAACAACAGACTTTATTGTGAGACTGGTGAGGTACTGATACAGGTTGCCCAGAGAAGTTGTGAATGCCTCATCCCTGGAAATGTTCAAGGCCAGCCTGGATGGGGGTCTGAGCAGCCTAGTCTAGTGGAAGGTCCATGGCAGGGGGGTTGGAACGAGATGGTCTTTAAAGTCTCCTTCCAACTTGTGCCATTCTGTGATTCTCTGAACTCACAGCAGTGGCCTCACCCTTCTATCCGAGCCCTGGGGTAACACTGCCTTAAGTTAAAATAGGCTGATGAGCTGTGTGGATTAACCCCAGTAAGCAGCTAAATATATGGCTCACTCACTCCCTGCCAAGTGGAGTGGAGGAGAGAATCAGAATGGTAAAAGTCAGGAAGCTCATGGCTTGAGATAAAAGAAGATGTAATAGGTAAAGCAAAAGCTGTATGCAGAAGAAAAACAGTATTAGGAATTAATTCACTTCATCCCATCAGGAGACAAGTGTTTACCACTTCCAGGAAAGTGTTCATCATGTTGATGAAGTAAATACTTCATCACGTGTGGTGGCTGTTTGGAACAACAAATGCTGTAACTCCAAAAACCCACCCTTTCTCTTTTTTTCCCCCACATTTTATTGCTGACCACAACACCATTGGTATGGGGAACACCTCTGATCTGTTTGGGTCAGCTGTCCCAGCTGTATCCACTCCCTACTCCTCATGCACTCCCAAATTATAAGAAAGGCATTGAGACTATGCAAACACTGTTCAGCAATAACAAAAACATCCCTGTCTTATCAACACTGCTTTTGATCACAAATGTAAAACACAGCACCATATGAGCTATTATGAAGAAAATTTACTCTTTCCTGTACAAAACCAGTACTATCGTCACTCCTTATTTGATACCATTTACATTATGCTCATGACCACACCACCCAATACCTCCTCATTAACTGTCTCCTTTCCCCTTTCTCATCCTTTGATGTATAAACAGGCATCGATCCTTAGTTTATTGGCCATCCTGGTGAAATATCTACAAAATGACCATTGAATTCACTTAGTCCATGACTTTGGGCTCCATCTCTTATGGTTGTCGCTGGGGCAGGAGGGGGACCGTGTTGAGTGGAGTTACTGGGCACCAAAGCCAGCTCAGATGGGGTCACTGCTGCACTTGCACTGCTTCTTGCGAGGCTCGCTTTCCACTGGCTCAGGGGGGTCCTGATACAGAAATTCCCACAACAAGCAACTCAAATCTCAGGTTGCCACAGTTTGAGGTGACAATTTCCACCCCTGGTCTCTCAGGACCAACACTGTGATGAACCCCTCACCTTGCCCCTGCTCTACAATAGACTCATCCATGGGCCACAATCCCTTTAGGGGAGAGCCTTCTGTGATGTGCAGATACTTATGGCCCCAGAGGCTTTGAGGTGTTCCAGCATGGCCTCATCCATGGCCACAGCTGCTTCACTGAGCACCTGCTGCAACATGAACATACCCTTGGCCACAGACTCCTTGGGTTGCACCACATCCACACTCCATGGACTCCATCTACAGGTCACAATCCCTTTTCTAGGAGCTCACATTGGAGTTACAGCCTGCCCAGTACAGCGGCACAGGAACAGCAGTGATGCCCTGGACATCTGCCAGCCCAGGCCTGTTGGCATGGATGTTATCAGAATGTTCCCAGGCACAGCATAGGAAGGTGACAAGCTGCACAGCATTGCAGCAAACTGCTAAAGCAAAAAGCAGCCACTGAGAAGAACTACGGTCCAGTATATATATATATATATATATATATATATATATATATATATATATATGATACTCTAGAATTAGGCAAGCGAGGTAAGCACAGGAGCTCTGGCCCACTGACAGCTAAATAACAATACAGATATATATTCATTCACAAAATGCATAAACACATTCCAATCAAATCTGTCATTCTCTCAAACACTTTGAGCACCACACTGGGTGCCAAAAAGGCCTTTATCTCAATAAAACCAGTACATCTGGCACATATCACATGAATACCTTTCCATTCCATGGTTGGTGCTTCACACTCCAACGATGCCCATGATGCTGTGGAAGCTTCAGGTAAGCATGAAATGCAAGACCAAACCTTCTTCTGCCACTGAGGTCAACATACAACAGTCAGGGAGATTTAATTTGATAGACATGAAAGATGGGAGCAACAGTTAGGTTCAGCCTATCTGACCACAGGCCAGGAGCTATCATCAACATGATCAATCAAGTCCATTCCTCTTCTGTAAGCACAGCCCAGAGAGCCCTGCTGTCTTTTAATATGTTCAGTATCAGTAATTTCCATGGCCAAAATAACCTATACTTAGAAAATGTGTGTCTGCCATAAACACTGAGAAATCACAAACAGGGCATTGAAGCTGATGTGCCCTTCTGTACATGAGTATCGGGGCGGGGGGGGGGACTGCTGACACCACCCAACTTTGGAGTCAACCTTTCAGGAAAAAAATGGGATAAGGCATTGAAAAAAGGATAAGGAGGGACACACCTGAAGGATGGGATGCCATCCAGTGGGACCCAGACAAGCTCTAGAAGTGGATCCATGGGAACACCATGAAGACTGATGGGACCAATGCTGGTGCTGCACCAGGGTCAGGGCAGCCCCCAGTGCCAGCCCAGGCTGGGCATGAGCAGACCCAGAGCAGCCCTGCCCAGAAGGGCTTGGGGGTGCTGTGGGTGAGAGGCTGCACATGGCCCGGCCATGGCACTCACAGCCCAGAGAGCCAAACGTGTCCTGGGCTGCATCCAGAGCCCCGTGGGCAGCAGGGGAGGGAGGGGATTCTGCCCCTCTGCCCTGCTCTGCTGAGACCCACCTGGAGCACTGCACCCAGCCCTGGGCTCCCAGCACAGAGGGACAGGGACCCAATGGAGTGAGCCCAGAGGAGGCCACCAAGATGATCAGAGGGCTGGAGTACCTCTGCTATGAGGAAAGAGCTGGGATTTTTCAGCCTGCAAAAGAGAGGGCTCCAAAGAATTATGGCCTTTCAGGCTGAAGGGAGCCTACAAGGAAGATGGTGAGAAACAATGTACTAGGGCAGGTAGTGATAGAACAAGGGAGAATGGCTTCAAATTGAAAGAGAGTAGGTTTAGGTTAGATATTTGGAAAAGTGTGCTGAGAGCCTGGCACAGGTTGCCCAGAGAAGTTGTGAATGCCCCATCCCTGGCAGTGTTCAAGGCCAGGCTGGATGGGGCTGTGAGAAAATTGGTCTAGTGGAAGGTGTCCCTGCCCACGGGGAAGGGCATTTGGAGTGAGATGATCCTTAAGGTCCCTTCCAACCCAAACCATTCTATGGTTCTGTGCTGCTGACTAATATCCAAGGAAGAACCCCCATTTATGGCACCAGGGAAGCTTTAATAGATGTCTCTAATGGAGTAGGAGACTGGTGTGCTGCCTTCACAAGCACCCAAACACATAGTGTCCCACCAGATTCAAACCATGACAATATTCATCAAGCCCATTTGCCATCTTGAAGCTGCAAGGCCAGGCCAGAGAGCTGTGAGCAGTTCTCCCTCACTCTGGTTGCCCATGGAAAACAGTTTGTTCCCAACAGTAACTGTGATGATGAGCTCTCTCACAGGAGTGTTTGTTTCCATGAAAAGCACACCACAGAAGAAACATCAGGTACAACTTCCATCTAGTATATCATAAGGAAATCCCACAATGAGCAGCTAGCCATTTGTGGAGATGGGAGAATATTTCCAAATCCCCAGACAAGCCCGAGGCTCTTCAGGTAGTGACACCAGGTCAGAGATCAGGATGAACCTGACCCAAATGTCCACCGTACCCCTGTCCTCCCAAATCATGAGCAGCTTCTCACTCCACAGGACAAAACTGCCCTGGAAAGAGGATCTTACCTGGAAAACAGTGAGGAAGCTGGCATCTCTTCTGAAGAAGAGCCCAAATCTTTCCTTTCTAAACTGGAAAGATGAAAGACAAGTCTGCTTTGGCCTACCTGGTACTGAGCTGCTCTGTCCTGATAGACTGTTGTGTTCTGTCTCCATCCTTGTCATGTGTCTCCAGAGCCTTGGCAGGCAGACACTGTCAGGAGGTCACCCAACTTCTGGCTCTACAGTTCTTCCCTTGCTGTAAACAGCCACTCGTGTGATCCCCAGCCCTCAAGGGAATTTCCATCCCCTTGCACTGCCCCTGGACCATCACACATTGCCGGCAGCCACCCACCAAACTCCAGAGCTCAGTTTCTGGCTGGCTCAGTGTTCCCCCTGAGGGCTGGTGGGTGCCTCATCTCTTCTGACTGCCCTTAGCAAACAGTGTGACACACAGGGCTCTTTCCCCTTTGCTGAGGGTGATGGAGGTAGCGTGGTGGTCTCAACACATCCAGGGCTCTTATGGCATGTTCCCACTGGACAGAGGAACTTTCCTGTGCCTTCCAAGCTGGTCTGTCTCTGGTGGCCCTGCTGATGGATATCCCTGAACAAGCCCATGGGGCCCCACACTCAGAGCTGAAGATCCAAATCTACATCTTAGGAACAGGGGTCCTGTTCCTATGTCCTATGTCCTATGTCCTATGTCCTATGTCTCCTATGGGTCTTGCCCCAACACCTTGGTTGCAGAGAAGGCCCTACAAGTTGCAGGAGTCTGGAGGAGCTCAATGTTGCCAAAATGAGATTGAGACCAGATTATGCCCTATGTATCCCACCAGTAAGTGCTTGTGGTTGTAATCAGGATGGGAAATTTATACTCCTAGAAAGATCACAAGGGTCATGGCCCTAATTCCCATCTGCACAGGGCTCTGCTCCAGTGCTGAAGGTCTCTGTGAGAGTTGCCAGCATTGCAAAACAGCCTCCCTGGAGGGAGAGCGGGAAGATGTACAAACTAGCAGCAGAGGACTGTGTGCCAGTGCAGTGTCAAAAGTTCTGGGGATGTTCCTGCTCTCCCTGAATTTACCCTGTGCTCTTACTTCTGGAAGCAGGACTCAAGGGGTCTGCAAGCCCAGAGCCTGTTCCCCTGCTGAGCTGCATGCCAGCTGCCCAGAAAAAGGACATTTGCCCTAAAATCCTGGGAACCAAACTTGTCTTCCCTCCTCACTGCACAATGTAGCCATCCTTCATGATACAACAGCCAAAGCTTTGTGGCCAGAGACAGAAACTCAATGTTGGAGAGAAAATCCAGGGCAGAAGAGGCAAGGGGAAGAGTTCAGAACATCTCCTGATGCTTCTGGATGGGCATGAACAAAGGGTATGGTTATCCATGATGCTGGCAGTGTTGTGGGGTTTAGAGCTCTAGATAAGGAGCTTCAAATCACCCCCCCCTACCCCCACACCCCCCCACACACAACCCCCAGTTCATCCCGTGCCTTCATAATTATGAAAATGCTCCACATGCTTTTTTGACAGCAGAATTTCCTTTGGAGCACTACCTGTATTTCCCCTTCCAAACAGCGGGACCCCAGCAGCGCCACATCTGCCCTTGCTGGAGGGGTGGCAGCACTCAGGAGAAGGAAATGAGGATGCAATCTTCAGCACTGCCACACCCCTATCTAACAGTATACCCTGAACACACCTGGTGTGAGCGACTCCCTCCCTACTGCTGCAGAAGTGGTGTGACCACCTCAGCTGCCTCACCCTGTGCCAGGACAGCACCAGCACATGTAAACATTGGTCAGATTTGGGCAGCAGGATTTGGAGCACAAATGCAAAGGTGCTTGAAAAAACACAAGACTCTTTACTCTCAAAAGAGGGACACTGGTACAGAGAGACATCCAACCACACACCTCTGCCTATTTCCAGCTTCTCATGAAAGTAAACTGTTCAGGAGACCTGAACAGGACCCAAATGTGCCACCATCAGCCCCATGACACTAACCCAATCTCCTCCCAGTCTCTCACTAAGTGCCTTTTCACCTTCCATCCCCATGAGGTTAGCTTCTCACTGCCTGGCATAATAGATCTTCCTGGAAACTAATGAAATTTCCAATTGCCCACATATCACAGGCAACTAAAACATTAAGCATTTCTTATGGATAATGAGCCTGAGTGGAGTGCACAGCTGAGATCGCAGCCTGTGCACAGCCGCCTTGGCAAGAGCTCTTCAAAGATAAGGGTAATGCTCCAAACATCCAAGCAGCTCTTGGAGGTCAAGTTGTTCTCCCTTCCCACTTGATGTTATCTGCCTTGGGATCTGCTGGGTCACAGAGAGACTTCTAGAAAAAGGTCTGTCTTATTTAAAAAGTTTTGATTTTCAGAGACATCCTGCAGCTTGGGTGAGTACTGGGGACTAAGTGCCTCACCAGACACAGGCACCATCTTTCTAGACACCCTGTACCCCTGTCAAATACTGGCATAACATTTTCTTCTAAATCTTCTGTAAATTCCTGCTGTCCTGAGGCTTGGCTGGTGCCTGTCCTCATCATGTTTTGCTGAAACAAACATTTTATATATGCTAAAAAAAGTGATATGGGACATTAGAAGAGCTTTTCTTAGGTGAGTGCAGCCTGTCTCTGGCATTGTACTCCAAAACCTCCCTTTAAGGACCTCCCTGAAACACTGTGCTGTGTTAATCCACCTCCACCACATTCCCTGGACTGTGAGACACTCTAGAGTGCTGACCTTAGGCTTGCCAAGAAGACTACAGTTGGTGACCCTGCAGCCCAGGCCCACCCCCAAGCCCACTCCCAAGCAGCATCCCTTGTGGTCTCCATGAAGGCAGCAGCACCTCCTGCCCCAAAACAATCTCAGTAGTCTGTGATCTGCACTGTGCAGGGCTAAGACTGAGCAACCCACTAGTCTCCTCCAGCTTTAAATACCAACCCATTTAAGCAGAAGCCAAGACAAACATAAAACAAGGGGAGATGTGGTACCCTCACCTTCTTCTGCCCTCACTTCCTAGCCAGGGCTCTCTTGCCCCTCCCTCCATGGATGCCAGAGCATCGGCTGGGCAAATACATTACCTGCTCCCTTCTCCCACTCCAAGGATGCCCCCATAAAGAGCTGTCCTTCCAGTCCCTTGGCACTAAACTCAATGCTGCAATTTCTGGGAAGCTTTGGATCTCACAAATGTTTGTCCCACTTCCCTAGCTCGCCAGCTGCCCAGCTGTTCCTTTCCATTTGAGCTAATCACAGAGATTAAGGCAAAGACCCAGTCTGGAAGGTTTGCAAACAGTTCCAGCCTGTTTCTGCAAGCAGCTTATGCAGTCACACTCAGGCACAAAAGCACATGGGCTAATAAACACTGTAGCATCTGTGAAGGGAATTCCCAGGAAGGGCTCAGTGCTAATCCAGGCAAGTTAGCCACCAGCTTGGGTTCACTGCAAACCATAGGGTGACCAGGCACAGGCCCTTCAGAGGGGAAGAAAAGAGAGACAGCAAGGCTGACGGAAAGATGTCCAGAGCTGTCAGAAGGGATTCATGTCCATAACACATCTCACCAGAAGCCTGGGCCCCAGCATCCCATGTCCTCCCAGGAGCTCTGCATAGCTGTTCCCTCCATCCTCCCGAGCACATTAACACACTCACCCCTCAGGGAGGGGCAGCCCACCATCCTCCAGGGCTCAGTGGAGCTGAGCAGCCAGCTCAGGGCAAAGCAGAGCCTCAATCACAGTCCTTCCAGACAGATTCCCCTGTCCTTGTGCTGTTTCCTGCCTGGAGGCAGTAGATGCTGCCTGTAGTTGTTCATTGTTCGATTGACCCCAAGTTTTGCAGCCTTCAGACCCCTGTGGCACAGAGACCCCAAGCCAACACCACAGAGAAGCCATCCTGCATCTGCCCATCTGTGTGCTGAGGCTTCTGCGGCCTCCCCCCCATGTCAAAGCCTCTGTCCCTGTCAAAGGAAACAGGCTGTCCTCTCTCGACTCACAAGCTTGAGAGTTCACTCTGGACCCCCAGACCATCTGTATGTTTCCCACTCCATAAAGCAAGCAGCTTGCAGCTGGCCTCACTGCACCTGCACAGAGAAAGAAGGGAGTGCAGCCATCTGCGGTTCCTGATGGACTGCAGAATAGGATGAACAGTAGAGGAACATGACCCCTGAGTCCTGAGGTACAGACACAAGTGTGAGCTGGGGGGGGGAAAGAGGACATCAGTGCTCCTGTAAGAGGGGCTTGTGGTTGAAATGTGATATCTTCCCCCAGCATGGTACAGAAGGTCCCCCAGTATTGCTGGTTTTGGGGTGAGGGAAACATTTCTTTGGGCAGTTTGCCTGTAAGAGCCTAACAGTGGGATAAAATACCTGATGCCCACGTGCTTTGGGGACACAGAGTGGCTGATGTGCCGACACCATGAGCTGGAGCAGAGCTCACAAACCATTTCCTGCCATTACAGGGACCCAAAAAAGCCTGACAAGCTCCAGGCATGTTCAATGGGGAGGTCTGTCCTTCTCTTCTTCCTCTCCCTGCCACTAGTCCCCTCACCCTCCCCAAGGCCAGCACAACACAACACTGGGGGAATTTACATTTGGCCTTGATTGCAGCCATGCCAGGACCTCCCCTCCCTGCCCATGGGTAGCTCTGAGGGCCAGCAACAGGCAGTGCTTGTTCTGTTGCCACACACGAAGCTCAGGCTAAGCACAGCCGGATTTTGGCAGGGCACAAGGTGACCAGAGATCTCGATGACCCAGATGCAAGGACCCCGAGTGGTGTCTCTGATACAGAAGATCCCATCCCCTCTTCAGCTCGTCCAGCTGTTTCCAGTGTGATGTCTTCCAGGCATGAGAACCCAAAGTTTTGCCGGTAATACAAACAGAGCAACTTGGACTCAAAACCTGGTCAGTTCAACCAGAAACATTGCTCAGATTTAGAGGGGAGATTTTGAGACAAACAGCTTAATTAATTAAAGGAACACAATCAGAGGAAAAAAACATTAGAAGTATTTGCAAATGCTTTTTTTTTTTCTATTTTTCTTATTATCTTTTTTTCCCTTTTTTTTTCAAGAAGAATGTTCCTGAAAGCCATATGGGTGAAAGTTGAAAAACATGGGTTTTCCAGTCAGGGAAGTTTCCAGAGGAGCACTGAGGACCCCCGAATGGCCATGGGACATTGGGAACCCCCAGCACTGATGAATGCCCTCTCCCTGAGCCATGGCACAATAGACAACAGCTTCTTGCTAGTTGAGAGGACAAAATCATCCCAGAGAACCACACAGACATTATCAGATAGAGTAGCTTTTTGTGTTACTAACTGACCATGGATAAGGGGTGAGCAAGAATAAAAGTAGAGAGAGGAGAGCACACAGACACAACTTCCCAACTTTGTGACCTTTGTGACTCTTAGGAAGAGACAAACTACAGTGGCCTTTCTGTTTATCCCTTTTCCTTGCTGGTTTCTCCACAGATGCAGCCACTGGTCTCTCAGCCAAGAAACCAGGGATCACTTGTAGCTTCAGAAGACTCTCTTGCATTGGTTCCTCCTGTTCTGTTACTGCAGAGTGATGGTGTTGTCCTGAAGTGATACTCAGGATGCAGTGGCACCACTATAACGTCCCTGCATGTGCTGCCAAATTGACTGCACATTCTGTCAGAGGCCTCTAAGCCAGGCCAGCTAATGCCAAGCTAAGTGCATGGGGGCAAGCAGAACCAGGGAACATCCTCGAAGGATGGGGGATTGCGGCCATTCCATCCAGGGATGAGAGAGCTTTGCCCAAGGCTCTCTCTGCCAGCTGGCCGTGGTGCCTGGTGGCTTTGTTGTGCACATTCAATCACCTCATCCAGACACAGCAGTTCCTTCATTAATCACCAGTGAACACGGGTCCTACCAGATGCTGAGACAGCCCAGACATCTTCCTTGCCCCGTGCACCCTACCATTCCCTGATTTACAACCTCCTTCCTCTGAGGCATAAGCATAACCTGATGCCCTGCACTATTCCTGATGCAGATGTCAGCATCCCACTGCTTTTTCCCGTAGAAGGTAGTTCTGGCCGCCAGCACCCGCACAAGTCAGCCCCCAGCCCTGCTCAGGACCCGCGGCCCCACATCACTCTCAGAGCCTTGACCCACAGCCCTCTGCATGAGGCCAAAACATTTGCAAATGCTTTCCAAGCAGCTCCATTAATTTCCCCTCTCCTCCCATCTCCTTTGGAGCTGGCAGAAGAGCATGTTGGATGAGTCCGAATCCAGAAGGATATGATAGAAGTTGGCTTTATTTCTTATCCAGCTTTTCTGACTCCTTATGCAGTTTGGTCCTGCTTTTCTCCATCAGCTCCAAGTGCCTTGTTCTCCAATCAAGTCCTTGCCAAGGCCAATTCTTCTCCAGTCTCAGACCAGGCACCAGGGACTGGTGGTACAGCAGACCTGAGGTAGATCAGGTTGTCCTTCTATCGCTGGCCTCTATGTACAAATCATGAATGGGACAGGACTGCTGAGGAACATGTCTCGAGCTGTTTATTTTCCAACATCAGTCTCATTACATGGTTATGACAATGGAAGATGCCAGCAGCTCACACCCCAGGCAGCAGACCAAGAAGTTACTGTTACAATTTACTTTAAAAGATCACACAAAGCAAAAGCATATTGACAGTAGTTCTATCCAATCACTATAAGCACACGTACCTTTGGTTAAAACAATGCTCGCTTATTTCAAATACAATGCCTGCTTGTAAGCCTTAAGATACAATGCACAGAGCTCCATTATTAAGCTTAGAAATTCCTAGTATCTCACTAGATATACTTTTCTGTAGCTTAGGAAGTTATTCTATCCAAGCGTTAATACACAGACCATTGTTTTATTTGTCTTTACTTTCTACTTCTTGTGTAATTTTTCTGCTGACAAATCTTATGGCTACTGCTTAGCTCTAATCACAGTTCTGCTGTCTCTGAAGCCTACCTTTTGCAATTTGCCCAAGACCTTCTGATTTTAAGGATTCCCACATCCTCCCACCAAGTATCCAGCTTTCTCCTACCCCTCCTTCAGGCTTTCTCTGCACACGACCACTTTCAGTTGCTGATCTCTCCAGTCTCTGTCCTACACCTTCAGGGACTGACAAATCCACCTCAGGAACTCACAGACCACACAAGGTCTCAAATCCAACCTTCCATACAAAACAGGGGCAGCAGTAGGATCAGAGAATCACAGAAACACTTTGGTTGGACCAGGTTGCATAGGATGCCCATCTGCATCTTGACATCATCTAAGGCTGGAGATCATCCCAGCTCTTCAGGTCCCTCTTCAAGCATGTGACTGTGCCCATGGGAATAATATTCCTGCACCACAAGTTAGATCACTCTCCCTCATGCCCCTCACTGCACCTCCCTCATGCACATCCATTAAATGCTTGGCTCTGTCCTCTTAATAATCCACCCACAGATGTTGGGGGGCTGCTCTTGGGTCTCCCCTAAACCATCCCTTCTCACAGATGAACAAGCCCACCTCCCCAGACTCTCCTTTAAGGCAGGAGCTCCAGCCCAAGCCATTTTATTGGCTTCTGCTGAACTCACTCCAATTTATGAATGTTTCTCCTGTACTGGAGGGACTGAAACCTGAACACATTACCCAGAAGTGGCATAATGAGAAGAAAGCAAAGGAAAGCAATCACTTCCTGAGATCAGCACAAAAGTGTTGAGCGCTTCTGCCTTTTAGCAGATCAGTGGTGTTGCCAAAACTATTGTTCTGGCAGCCTCGAAATGATGGTGACCTTTTGTGTGTTCAAAGAATCTGTGAGTGATGCCCAGCATAGCTGCAGCCCCATGTTTCCATGTTCCCCAAAACTTCACAGGGCAAAGCAGTGGAGGAGGTCTTTTGCAGACAGCAGATTCAGAAAAGAAACAGGTTTCCTGACTCTTTGGATGTCTGTGGGAATGAAGCTGATGCAGACTGCATTCTCCTCAGTCTCAGAAAGCCTCCAGCCTGAGGGAGCCATCACATGAACTTCTCACAGCCCTAGGTCTCATTGGTGGCTGTGCAGATGCCCAGTCCTTGCAATGTTTTAGCTTCTTGCTTGTCTCCTTGTGCCTGCAGATTTCATCTACAGTCATTTAATATTCATTTCTTATAGTGCTGAATGTCATCAGGTCCAGAGCTGGTTCCAGAGGAATACCCTGGCAGGTGTCACTTTCTCGCAGATGGCTACTGGTGCCTACTGTCCCGAGCCACCTCCTGTTTCTCCCCAGCTCAGGGCAACCTGACAATTTCAAACTCTCACAGGGACTCCCACCTCCCCCGCATTTTCTAAGGCACCTGGAATACCTTTCGTAGCACAGGAAATGACCAGAAATGGCTGTAAAAAGCTGTAGAATAGACAAAATAAGCTAGAAGTTATTCTGGAGACCTGTTTTGTGAGGCAGGTTGGCAAGAAGGAGCAACTAAGCACTGTTAGGATGTTTTCTTTGTAGGGGACAATTCTGCAGACTCATAGTCAAACCTCCAAAGGGCTACAAAAAAGAGAAGCCCCATTACAATCCATGCACACCAAAAAGAGGTGCTGCCTCCCAGCAGCTAGACACAGGCTGTTCCCATGCCAAGGGAGAAGCAATCTCTCTCCACAAGCTTCTCATCACAAGGATGGAGGAGGCAGAAGTGGAGAGCTAGACAAAGGGGCTCTCTTCCCTTAGGATGTGTCCCTATTACCCTTTAAAACCTCATTTGCAAATTGCATTGCCTTTGCTTTACTCTGCTCGTGCTTTTCCCAGAAAGAGGAAGCAGCCAGTCTTCTTTCAAGATGCTTGTAGAAAGACCAGTGTCATCTCTGTGGGCTGACTCACATTAAGGATGTTCTGTGCTTCAGGGAACATGGATGCCTGAACAGAGAGATACCCAGCAGAGGCCTGTCAGCCCCAGCACCTCCTGGGAGCAACAGGGAAATTCCAGTTGTAAAAGAAATAAAGACTATTGCAGCTAACATCCCTCAGCCCATTTTATAGGGCTCTTGGGTACAATTTATGCAGGCAGCTACTTTTGAAATATTTGCCCTTGGTGTGTGTCTTCTAGCATCCCCTGCAGTGCCTGATAAACTGGAAAATATTTCACAGTCTTCCTACTTCTTCCCAAACACTGAATACAGACATTGCGTTCCTTTCTTGCATAAGAGCATTTTCTTTCTTTTGGGAAATAGATTTAAAAGATGAGGATGTGTTTTTGCAGTACCTCCTTATCATCATCATTGCTGTGGTCAGCCATGCATATTTCCCAGAAGTATTCACAGTTTTATACCTCTCAACTTTCCATTTGCATCTGCTCATGCCAACCAGCTTCTTACTGGCAGGTGCTCTCCCTTTTTTACTGAGAACACCAACTAATCTATGCATCAGCACAGTCATGACACACAACCCCAGTTCCAGTCTCTCCAGTCCAGTGCCACCTACACTGTCCAGGCCCAAGGGGCTGTGCAGCCATGCAAAGATCCCAGGGAGCAGGCAGACCCCAGCTCTGCAAGAGCTTGTCTCCCTGGGTCAGGTCTCTGTTGCTCAGGCTCTCAGGGGAGTGAGGCTCAGCTATGCTCTATGGGAGTGACCAGGCTGGGAGAAGGAGCAGGACAAATTTTGAAGCAGTAAGGGCAGAGGTGCCTGGTGTCCCAGGCTGAGGCAGCAGCCCCACTGCAGGCAGAGGAAGCACTGCCATGATAGTCACCAGGTAGTGGGTGGGCAAGGGATGCAGTGCAGGGCATGAGTCAGCCTCGCTGACGTGTGACCTGCTCTGGCTTAGCCAGGCACAGGTCACAGCCTGTGCCAGCTAACACAGGGGCCAGCCACCACCTGCAGGAATTCGGGCAGCAGGCAGTGGAACCCCTCCACGAACCACTGCACTGTTCCAGAAAGGTTCACAGCTTCATGTCCAGCCTTTTTCCTGCTCTGCTTGCTGCTTGTCTCCTGTCTCAGATCCAGATTTGAGAGGACAACAGGCTTGGCAGTGTGATGCTGGCTGCTGTCCTCAGCTGTGCATGAGCATGGTGTGGTGGGATTGGTCTGATGGTCATGTTCTTTGGGAGGGATCAAAGCTGGTTCTGCTGCTGGTTCTGCTGCAGGTTCTGCTTTGAGAGGGGCTGGGAGGACCAGAGACAAACCAGGAGACCTTAGTCAACTTCTCCTCCATCCAGAAGAATTATCTCACACACAGTGTTCCCAGTGATAGTCACAGTTCTTTGAGCTCCACTCCCTGGCTTGCAGCCCCAGATTTCTCAGTCCTGAAGGGCTTGGGAGCAGTCAGGACCTGCAGACAACTGGCTATGCCTGCAGAGCCCAGCCAGCATCCTTGTGTCACTGCCAGCAGACTGGGAGAGAAAAGTCCAGGTCATGGGCACTCACAGAAAGGCCACCGGCCTTCTTTGGCAGGATCAAAGCTCATCCTCTTGCCAGTTCTGCTAATGGTCCTGCTGCCTTATTGGCCTGGAAAGGGCTGGGGGGTGGCATTGACAAAATGAGAGTGCACAGGGACTCTTCAGGAAGCTCTCACACACAGTCCTCCCCAGCACTGGCTCCTGGCTGTCACACACAAAGCACCAAGGGCCCTCCCAGGGAGGGGTCTTGCCTCCCCACAACTCCACAGAAGCAGCAGCCCCCCCTCCACAAACTGTGGCAAGGAACCTGCCAGCCACAGCAGATGGCACCTCTTCCTTTGCTAATGAGCCGGCAGGATCCAATTCCTACCTCCCATTAACACTCATTAGAGTGTCACTTGGCCATCCTGTGTCTATCACATCTCTGCTGCTTTGGATTCAAGATGTTAATTTAGGACCACCTCTGGGGTGGCCACCATCCTCCCAGCCACCCTCAGAAAGCTGCTGCTTCACTGTGCCCTTAACCCCGCCTTAAATAGGATTTAAGAGGAGGCAGAAACAGATTACTGACACCCATTGAACAGATAGATAGATACGGTCTTAACCTGCACACCAGGCCTGCCCTCAGGGTTTTCCCGTGGTGTCCCCATGCTCCCTGAAATCCCACAGCACCACTGAGGGCACAGAGACTCAGGAATATGCAGCCAGCCCTACCACAGCTTGTTAGGGGACAGAAGTAGGTTACTTTCTGCCACGCATAGAAATTATATGATGCATATTCATCAGTTATGGTTGTGCGGAGATTACAACAGTCGCATAAATTGCAGGTTTAGGCATCATCAGCTGCACTCCATGACTTTTTCAGGGCTTCCTCCCTTGAAAAAGAGATGGAAATTGGAGTCATTTCATGAAAAATAAAGGTCAGAGCTTTAAGTGATGTCTTAGAAAAATACTGTTTACTGTACAAGCTTTGCATCCCTCAGGTGAACAATTCAATGATCATAAGCCTCATCTTATGTTTAAAATTATATTTATCAGCTATAAGCACTGTCAATACATTTTTATTCTCAAAAATCAATTTACCGAACTATTCACAGATATGATGGAAACAAATTGAATTTGAAGCCCTGCCTCAGAAGATTGATGCTAAGCAGGTTGCTGCATCTGTTTACAAAGGGAAAAAATATTCTTTCAGGCAGCTGCCTTTGAGCATAGTAAAGCCCAGGGAGCTTAAAAGCTTTGAAAAGTGGAGCGGATTTGGGGATTGATGCTCTGCTATCACACTATCACTCCGCTATGAAGGCAGGAGCTTGGGACAAAGCTGTCCCAGGTCATCCAGTACTGCCCTCGATTCCCTGTTGAAGGAGGCTTGCCCCCTCCAGAGCCACTTGTCACAAGCCTGCTTATGCCATTGGCTTGAAAGTCTGCCCCAGCCACTTGTCACCAGCCCACCCACGTCACTCTCTCTCCAGTGTGTGCCTCCTTGCCAGACTTGCCACGTGATGCTGGATCCCTCTGAAGTGTTGACAGCATGGTAATGGCTTCACCCAGCAGTGAGACCACTCTCACAAAACACAACACCCAGTGCAGAGATACCTGTGATAACCCCCAAAATTATCTGGGTTCCTCTTGACCACAGGGTATTACGATAACCCTGTGGGGCAAATGTGCTGATCCATGACAGATGGGTCTCATCTGAAACACTGAATTTTTGATGCAGTTGGAAAGAAAAAAGGACTGAGAAAACACTGATGTGAGCGCTCCTCGTGCAACACACTCTGGGCAGTCAGCCCCTGGCAAGTACTGATTCCTCAAAGAGGAATCTGCTGCCTGCTTCCTCAAAGAGCTTCATCACTGTCAGCTGCACATAGCAATGGTCAGCCAAGATGCTGACCACTCACTTTTTCACACTTTCAACTACAGCTGAAGCAGTTTTCTATCCTGAATTCAGTACAGCAGATGAAGTATTAGTGTCTTTCATTTGGAGAGTGACTGCACAGCAACTCAGAGTGACTGGAAGTGTTTCAGTATTCCTATGTTTTGGTGTATCTGTTATCATAGAAAAAAACTCCAGGTTCTTCACAGCCAAATTTTTCATTAATTTTTCATCCAGAAGATAAGTTAATATCCTAGTGTAAAGATGGTTGTTTCCCCAAATGTGTCATTTGAAAGTTGTGGGACTTAGGAAAGACTACGTATTTCCCAAGCAGGTGCTCCAATTGCCTTGGGATAGCACTACAGTTCCTTTATTGCTCCTGCAGTAACCCCTGTATCATCATCTGTATTTTCACCTCCCAGTATCAATAGAGGAAGATAGGAAAGAGCTGCTGTTAACAGCATTTTAAGAATAGCTTCTGACATCTGTGCATCCCCCGCCAAGGGCCAAGGAGCAGGGATAATAACTTCCCTCAATCTGCTGGACACTCTTGTCCTAATGTAGTCCAGGATGTGGTTTCCCTTTTCCACAACAAGAGTGCTCTCTTGGCTCTCATTCAGCCCAGTGTCCACGATAACACACAGGTCCTTCCCACCACCGCTGCTGCTCCATTCTCTGCTCCCTGTCTGGGCTCACTGCACCTCAGGGCTGCACTTTGCATCCCCTTTGATGAATTTCAGGGTCTTGGTGCTCACATTTATCTAACGCCTTCGCACTGAGGCTGTGTCAGGTGTCAGCCCCCCTTGTCTAGCGGCATCTGAGGCTCGGCTGAAGGTTCAGTGGGTACCCCCGTTGCTGATGGAAAGCCCTGTGTCACCCTCCAGTTGCTTCAGTCATTACTGGCCATCCACCAGCCTTCAAGCTGTTGGTGATGACCTTTGAAGTCCAGTACAGCTTTCCCTTGGGAAATTCCTGCTTGCCCTTTGCACACTGAGAAATGGTTTCCAAGATGCTGCCCCACAATGGGTCTTAAAACAATTCCCACATCCTATACTGATCCTCACCAGGTCACATCTCTCTCTCCCCTGGAGAGCTCAGAGCCCTTTGACTCTTGCATGGATAGTCCTCACCTCCCCAGCCCTCCCCCTGAACTGATATTGCAGCAGAAATCACAGAAAGTGGGGGTCAGAGACCACAGGATGTCTCTGTGCACCCTGTGCTCTAGCTGAGCCCAGGCAGTATGTCCCAAACAGACAGCAACACCCCAAAATCTCTTTCAGGATGATCCATCTCCAGAACAGAATAAAGACTTGGGTGATCCAGCTGCAACGTTTCCGCACAGGCTGGAGCTTTGCATCCCAAAATCAGCCTCAGCTAGTTTTACACAAAGACGTTAACGAAATTCAGGATATCTTGGTTTTGAAAGCACTGCATAATTGCAAGCTGTTATTGTCTGAAACTGCATTTGCAAGATGCAGTCTCAACAGCCAGGCAGCTTGGGGAAAAGAAGCACTTGTTCAGTGTGGGAGAAGCTCCTGCAGAGGATACAATACCCTTGCCAAGTATTCACAGGCCTTCAGCTGCCCAAGCACCACAATTTTCAAGCAGAAACTTGTGGACAGCATCCTACTCAAATTAACCCCAGCTCTTGCCCTAAGCTCTGGTTTTTCTGTTCCATCCTCTGTATGACATACAGAAGCCTTCATCACACCTTCAGGTAGCAAAGCCAATGTTTTTTTGCAAAGGGGCGGGACCACAAGGCCCCCCACTCTGAATCACAACACCTAGAAAGCTCCGGCAAAGCCTTCATGCAGGCATTTCAAACCCACCCATAGCACTTCTGCAGATAGAGCCATGCAAGCACTTGTGACTCCTTCTTGACTCCTTTCCCTCATCTGCCTTGAAAAGCAGAGACAAGACTGGGAAAAGCTGGGTTTAATCAGGCATTAGCAAAGCCACTACAGTGAGCACTGCTTCAGTGATGGGATTCAGTGAGGGACTAGAGCACCCCAGGAAGAGTTTTGTTTGGTTTTGTTTTTAGCATTGTTGTTACGTTGCATCCAAAAACTCAGCTACTTTGGACAGTATCCTGCATATGCTTAAACTCTGATCAATGGCTCAGCAAAAAGTTCAAGTGACAAGTTCAGGACATCCCTCAGGAGAGGCGACCACATGCACTCCCCATCTCTGTCCTGTCAGAAATAGAAAATCCATTGTGTATTCCTTCTCTCAGTATTGTCTTCACTCATCCTAATTTTGGAGGATTTGTAAGGTCGTACAAAACTTAGACTCTGCCTTCTTGATATCTCTTGGACTTGGGAGGCAGATTTTACAGCGCACCCATTTTTTGTGATGCATAGCACAGTCCTGTTTGAAATCTGGCCACAGGCAGATGATCCAGTATTTGTGGCCAAAGAGCCAAGAGCACCCATAGAATGACTTCAGTTTGGGGCATTCCTCCTGTGACCTGTAGGTGAGTGTGAGCAGGACTTTCTGGAGTGCCCCAGGTTCTCCAGGATTGCTGAGGGATAAGGATAGCTTAGAGTCAAACAATGTCCCTGCCAAATGATACAGTGGATGCTACAAGTCTGCTCGTGTTCAACAGAAGATCAGGTTATGGGGGAGAGACCTTCTGCTAAATACAGACAGCTGAAAACTCACACAGTGGCCAGCGTCCCCTGCCCCTGGCCACCAATAACCATAGACGAGGGCTGGTGGACAAGTGCAGCTTTGCATGGCCTGGCAGCATCAGTGTTAACTGGGCTCTGCCCTGGCCTGCTGAGAGTGCACACTTGCCTGCCGAGCTGTGTTTCCAGAACACTCCTTGCAATTACATGCCCTGCCACAGTTATTAATATTTATTAGGCTCAATTATTCATGGCCTCTTTAGGATCCTGTTGTTTAAGTCCAGCTTGAGATCTCCAGGCTAGCAATCACAAAAGTTGCTTTCCAGAGGAATTACAGTAAATCAAACCGTTGGAAATGTTGCAAGCAGATGTAAAACTCACAGACAAAGCTGCCCAGACAAGAGCCTCATGTCCAGCACTCAGAGGTCTATGTGTGCTACATTTGAGCTTCCTGGATGGGATGCAGGATCATAGGACACCACATTCCTTCTCCCTGCCACCTGCACAGCGGTCACACTGACCATCTCCTTCTGAATCTGCAGGGGAGAACAGCCCAAGAATAATGGCTTGGAGGCTTTTCCCTGTCAAAAGGACACATGGTGAGGATGGAGAACAAAGCATGATGTTTGTGACAAAGCACGCAGCAGCTAGGAGGCTGCAGACTGTCCTGGTGGCTGTGGCAAAACTGTGACTGGGGAAGTCCTTGTCCCAGCTCCTGACTGGTGTTTGGTCCACAGTGGGGAAGCCACAGGCAGGGTGCAGGATCCAGGAGGGATACACCAGGGAATCCTGTCCAGCAAGCATAACCCATGGCACAGGGCATCCCACTGAGACCTCCCAGATTGCTCCATCCATGGAGCTAGCAGTACCCACACAGCCCCAAGAGGAAGGATTTGCTTTCCTGCCCTGTTGTTGTCCAGATTTGCACTGTGGGCAGGTCTGGGTGAACCCAGAACCCAAAGCACACCAGTCCCTGAGGGTGTATGGGAGGAGGCAGGGGGTCTGCCCAGACAGCATCTCCAGCAGATGAGAGCTTCCAGGGCTGCACTCTGTCAGCAGAAAGCCATCTGGGCCACTCAGAGGTGCTCAGCAAGGCTGATAAGCTAACTGTGATGGCTGAGCTGTCTCAGGCTGCTTGCAAAGCCCGAGGCAGTGTGGGCAAACCCAGAGCTTGCCCTGCAAAGCCTGGGCCACACTCCTGCTGCTGGCCTCTGCAGCTGCTCCCAGCCTGAGGCTCACAGCAGCCTTCCCACAGACCATGGCCACCTCAGTGGCTCTTGTCATCACAGAAATTACAGGTGGGACAGGGAACTTGCAGGGGATCCACAGGCCATGGGAAGGAGCTGTGGTGTGGGCAGGGTCCCCCAGGCCACTGCGCATGGCAGGTCCCAGAAACCCTCGTGACAAGCATGAGGAGACAGCTTCTGTAGAGGAAGGAGAGAACTCATTCCAGAGAAACAGACTTCTTCCAGCTGCTCCCCTCCACAAGCACTGGTCTCTGGAGAGCTGAGGCCTCTGAGGAGCAAAGCATTGCAGGGAGGAGGTGTATGGCCAGGAGGGAGCAGGGTACATGGTCTCCAGAGACCAAGAAACTCCTGAGGAGCACCACTCACCCACAGTGATTCACAGCTGAGCCACATTGGCAGCGTGAGGGGATGGAACAATTCACTCAGCACAGAGGAGGAGGAACAAGAGGGCTTCAAGGGAAGCAGTCCTACATGTTGAAGCCTTAGCAATAAAAAGGCAAAAGGGACTGTCTGCCTGTGCCACCAGGCTCACATGATACTCAGGTGGGTGTCAGACCCCAGCCGGGGATGCTGTGTGGGGAGAGGAACAGGACAGAGGCAATCAGATGCCAGATCAAGGCCCATCCCAAGGGACAGGATGCCAAATAAGCCACATATCACCCTCAAAGACTTAGTTTCCTTGTATGTCATCCTTTCTCTGACCTGCCCTGCCTCTTTATCATCTCCCTTGTGTACCTGCAGCAGCTGATGTCTCCTGTTCATGCTATGCCTCTCCTTTGCCCAAAATCTGCAAATAACTAAAATTTGCTCTGCTCTGGGCTCTAGCATGGCTCAGAGTATAAAATTTTGATCTGTTAAATGGCTTTTCAGAGGAAGCTGGATGAGCTAGAGAAGGAACACACATGCACCTCCATTTCCCCTCCTGGGGCTGTTCCC